>JBAMYA010045619.1:0-11592 GCA_037176975.1 Arrhamphus sclerolepis | reverse complement strand
CCCCCCCTCCCCCCCCCCCCCCTCCCCCCCCCCCCCCCCCCCCCCCCCCCCCCCCCCCCCCCCCCCCCCCCCCCCCCTCCCTGTTTTTACCTTTGAAATATATAATTTTTAGACATGTAAAGTATGAAAAGTGCTTTATAAATAAAGTTCAAATTGAAATTGAATTGAAAATCATAATTAATAAACACCAGTAAGCCTGTTTCATTGGCAGCCATGCATGCTCATACCATAATACTGCCTCCACCACGTCTGATATATGATGTTGTTCTCCCTTTTATCACATCACATCATTCTGTTATAAGTTTATCTTGTGCATCTGGCTGTATTTACATTAATTGTCACCACAACTGCTGCATTTCTTTTGCAGGATTAAGTGAGCCAATTAGTGGGACGAGCTGCACCTGGGCCGAAGGTGTGCTCTGCCCCTAAAAACCAGTTCCTGCCAGTAGTCAGTGTGTCTCCCAGGCTTGGGGCTGGGAGACACACTGACTGCGTCTTCAAGTTTGGCAGGTTTTGTTTTGTTTTTTGTTACCATCTGTTTTTCCTTAATCTATTCTGTGTTCTTACATTACACTGCCTCCCATTTTGTTATGGGTATTAAGTCTGTATTTAACATCATGAAGACATTGCCTGATTATTCATTTTCCTTCTGGGATCAATACAGTACTTTTGAATTGAATTGAATTGAATTGAAAAGACATATCTTGAAAGTTGTAGATTTTGACATGATGTTGTGAGGGTGTTTTTCCTTTAATGGGGAAAGAATCCTGCATGTCGTCAGAACATTTTGATATCAATGAACTCATCAGCTCTTTCCGTCTTTTCCTGAATGTACCAAACTGTTTATTTGGCCACACCTTTAGGTTTTTTCTTTGTCTCTCTTAGATTTATGAAGGCGTCTTTTAGTTGCACTGAGCTCTCCTTGGACTTCATTTTGGTACCTCCAATCGAACTGCATCTGGCCAAATAACTCATTTTCAATAAGTCGTCTATGTATAAATGCAAATTCCTGAAAACTCTGATGTTGTACAAATACATCTGAGCCATACATAAGCTGTGGTGTGAAGATGCTGCACTAGGATATGTTAAAATACATTAAACTGTAGGACAGTCATTCACTGCACCAAGAAAATGACCCAAATAAGGCCAAAAGTATTCTTTCGTTCTATGTACAAGTCTGTAAAAAGGCAGTTGAGGTTCGTAAATAAGTGAGTGATTTCAGACACATCAGAGCTGCAGTTTGTCTTTGTCAAGTCTTTGGACACCTGTGATTTGGGTTAACTGTCCTTGGGGATACACCGGAGACACTCATACAGATGCAACATTCACACAGACGGAAAAACAGTAGTCTACAGGCTAGGCCTCCTCTGGGGGGAGGAAAATAAAACAGAAGTATTACAAACACATTCCAATTCCTGTAAAGCCGGAGAGAAGGAGCAGTGAGTCACTGCAACAGTTTGAAACAAGCCTGTCTTGGTTTCAGACGCGATGACTGTTTCCACAAGGAGTTCTTTCTTCACGGGTCATCTCAGTGAAATGATTGACAGCCCTTTCTTTGCCACTTCCTACTATTTGTTTGGCCTAAAGAGTTTATTTTCTGCTTGTGGCTCATTACAGTCTAACAGTGACTGTCAATCAGTTCAGCTGGAGGTTATGAAAATACTCCACACCCATGTAAAAGAAACAACTAAGGATGTAATAAACAATAGTTTAACATGTTAATAACAGTGAATAGTGATCTAACATACAAGGTTTAATGACCGAACATTCAAATTCCACCACTCATAATTACACAGTCCTATAAACTCTTCTCACGTGCTTCACACACCTGTCTATAATAGACCGCTGTTGTGTTTTCCTCTATATCAATGCCAGGAAAACGTAGTGCCATAAAGCAGATTTGTAGTGGACAGTCATTTTGAAAATAAAATTTCCCTCTCCACTTATTTTCATCCTGCTGTGTCTCTTCTCACAGTCCAGACACCGGCCCCCACCAAAACCAAAATCCCAAACTTATGTTGGTTTTCCATTTGGTTCACAGGCAGAATTCTGACTCACATAGCTTGTTTCGCTCCAGTCACACACATCAGCCTACAGCCTAACAGCCTAATAGACTCCAGTCAGGAAGAGTCCATGGTCTCTATCATAGTCCCTGTTGGTGGGACTGACTCACAAACTGACATTCAGGTGGTGACATTCAGCTGAATTTGTTAATCTTCCACGGGGAGTGTGATGACCACAAATCTGATTTAGGCTTTGGATGTCTTACAGTTTTAAGTTCTTCTTTTCTACTTTGCCAATTTTTTTTACCTTTCTATTTTCATTTACCACAAAGTATCAACAGTCAAGGGGTCACATGATGCATCATATTGAAGAAGCCCCTTATATATAGCGCACCTTTTTCATAGCCTCATTTTGATCAAATGTGTTGTTGTATTTTTGCCACTTCCTTTTCTTAATGTCTTGTTCTCTGCCAGGGAATGAATATGTGCATGTACATATGCGTGCACACTCACACACATATACATCTATATAGCATACACATTATTGTGTATATGCAGAAAGCATTCACAAGGTTCTTTGCGTTGACCATTTATGGAAGAATGTGGGTGTGTTGAGGGAGGAATATGGAGCGAATCCACCTGCAATTAACTTCCAGGTGATGCGTGATTTTGTTTTTTCTTTTTACGAACACCATTTTTAGGTTTCGTATGTAAGCAAACTTTTGGTGCAACCTGTTTCACAAATTCCCCATGAGACTGGGTTGTTTGGTAAGGATCCTACACAAAGCTTTATAAATGAGTGTGCCTGGAGATGGCGTGTATGTTGCATTTGGCGACATCAAGAAGATGTACAACTATGACTGGTTGGAGGAAGCACATCTGCACAGATTTCGATGGCTGGAGGAATATGCGGTCTCTAAAGGGAGTATGGGGGCAGGCCAGCAGGGTGCATTGCGCAGCCAGCAATGCGACAAATGGCTAACCTCACACTTTTTACTCATCTTAAAGAAGAGCAGGAGGTAATTCACGGACACAATTACGTTGATGAACTCTTCACCTCCCATGATGATCTCAACAAGCTGAGTCTTAGTGCGTCCACTAAGACTCATGAAATGCCGAAAAGATATTAAAGGCAAGAAAGTGGGAAAGAAAGAGGGAAAGAGTTCATGAAGTTTATTTTGTGGGACATTCCAGGTCCAATTTGGCTCAGTGCTATCAACTGTACCACTGAAATGGGACATTTCCATAGAATACAGAATTTAGTACTACAAATAGACTAAACAACATGTTTTTGAGATGGAAGGAAACCAGAGTACCCAGGGAGCACCAATGCAGACACAAGGGGAACATTCAAACTCCGGGCAGAAAGACCCAGCTGAACCTTCTTGCTGTGAAGTGTCAGTGCTAACCATGGCACTACTGTGCTGCCCATTATAGTCTACATAAAATAGTGTTAATAATATTCATTTATCCTCAAACCAGATAATGATACATTAGACTGTGCAAGCTATTGGCCAGTATCACTTATTAATACTTGTCCTAAAATTTATTCACACATGTTGGTCCAAGTGGGATTGATTTTAGATGACGCATATAAAACCCCTTTCCTTTGTGTCATTCTGTTTCTTGATGCAGAAACAACCTTCGACCAGCTTAAATGGCATTACCTATGGTGTCTGTAGCAAATTTAATTTTGGTCCAAAGTTTCTAAGGATGATTCAGGTGCTCTATGCAAACCCTTCTGTTTTAGATTTGCTCACAGTAAAACCTGGCACAAGACAGGGCTGCCAGTGTGATGGAGTGATTTAAATCATATAAATATTTTCATCAGTGAAACATTATCCAAAAGACAACTTTTCATAATAAGTGTCCCCTAAAAACTGTTTTTGCTTGGATATTTTGAGAAGATACACTGATGACAAATTCCTGCACCAGTGACATCTGTCATCTACTTATTGAGTCTAAGTGGCTGCTCGTGCTCAGCTAGTAATGCCTGCAGAAGTCAGAAGGGGGAGCTCATGGCACAATGTTTCATTCTGCTCAGGCTGCCAGAGAGGAAGCATCGTGGGTCCGAGTGTTTTATGAAAACATTTCGCTTTCCAGGGTGTAACACCAGCTGTCTTCTTCAATCTTTCTGTTGAACCTCTTGATCAGTATATTCAATATTGGATCAGACGTACAGAACTCTCTCTCCAACTCTATTAAGGCACTTAATAAGTTTGGTACTATGTCAGACTTTAAAATTAATCTAAATCTGCCCTGGTGTCAGTGAATGGAATTAGGAATCATTTGATTTACTTCCCTCTATAATAGTAACCAAAGAAGGCAAATATCTAGGATTTTTCACATTAATTAAATTTCCTCCATGTTGCTCCCCACCAGTCAGGGACCAGTGGCCTCCTTACTTACAAAACACATATGGAATAGTAGATGGACCCGCATGAACCAAACTACGCAATAAACCAGAAGGTTTATCACTGGTCATTTACTATACGTTCTCTCAGAGAGAGTTTTGGTGCCCTAGGTGAGATTGTGGTTTGCGTCCACCGCATCTCACTACGCCCCCAAACCAACCCCTGCCTGAAAATAAATGGAAACTGCCATATGATAGACCTTAAAGGTTTATTTGTTGATCAAAGATATAAACAACACACACTACAATAAGATAAATAATAAAAAGAAGATTGAATTAAATAACAAATAAAAGCAGAGTTCCTGTGCTGTGCATAGTACAGTTAGAACATAGTAGATTACATGAAGTAGGAAAAAAAGTAAAAAAAAAATCATTTTTATGTGGGATAAACTATTCTAGCTTCTGTATATCCTCTAGACAGCTTCAATAAATATTGATGGCTGTGGTCTATATTCCCTGTGTTAGTCATATTTGTCATTTGTGCTACTTTCTGCCACAATAATAGAAGTATGTAAGGCAGCTTTCAGTATTCTCAAACTGACTCATTTTAAAAAGTTCAGATATGCGGGAATATTGCATTCTAAGGAAAACTGGGATCCCTCTTACAGCTACAATCACCTTGTTTTATAGGTTGTGCCTTGCTGTGGCGGCTGTGTCTTGGTTGTCTGCGGCTGTTTGTTGTCTGACTTGTTGCTGTATTCAAACATATAGTACATTTAAACTGTTAAACTGCTGCACTAAGCCTGTTGTGTCATTTTAAAAAGTAGACATTGTACAAATAAACTTTATTATATTTGCTTATGACCAACATTTACTGTAGATAGCAGAATTAATATGTATCATTCAGTAATAATGGCAATAAATACCATATAAAAATAACAACAACTCTGCAGCAGCTTCTGGAGGTCTCTGCAGATGTTTCCTCAGAGCATCTGTCCAGGACAATGTAGCTTTACCTTTTACTCTATAAACAACACATGTAGCTGCAGCAGACAGACCACTTGGTCACTAAATTAAAAGAGCTTGTGCTACAGTTATTTAGTTACACAGTATGGACAGCACTATCTGTCATTATTAGGCAGCTTTGCTTCACCTCAGCTTAGCTAGCCTCTAGCAAGTACAAATGAAAAGTCAGACGCCTTTTTTAATGTTAGAAAACACCACATACCTCGATACTGGAGCCTCTCTTCAGCCTCCAATCTTTTGTTTTTCTTACCTTCTTGTCTTCTTGTTGTTGACATCTTTCACAAAGCCACTACATGAAATGCACTTGGATAAGTCGTTAAGCTTGTTCTGGAGGAGCTGGGACAGGAGACACTGGTGCGTAGTGGCTGGACATCCTTCCACAAAAATGTCTTGTATCTCAAAACAGCTAAACACATGAACACTTTTCAAGCTCGTGGTCTTTTGTTGTTTGCATGCTTTAGTTTCACTATCTCTTACAGACCTGGGTCTCGTAACACCAAGCCTGATGCTCTCTCATGCCTCTTCATGCCTCAGAGGACCTTTCTGCTTCCCTTGAGCCCATCCTGTCTCTTCTTCTGGCATCATTAGAAACCTCTCTAGGATGGTCAAAGAGGCCATTCAACAGATCTGAGCAGACAAACCTGATCTTGAAGGAGGTAAGGGGGACCTCCTTCAAGATCAGGTATGTCCCCTCAGTCGATAGAGCCCAACTCCTCCAGTGGGTACACTCATCTCCTTTCTCAGGCCACCTAGGTATGCACAGAACCGTACAACTGTTCAAGCAGCATTTCTGGTGTCCCTCTCCCGTCGTCTGTGCCACCAACAATTTCTTACACAGACCTCCCTGCCATATCGTCCCCGGTCCCACATTGCCCATATTTTGTTACCGGTCTTCCTACTTCCTACTTCCACACTTTCTGCCTCCTTCTAACCATTCTAAACATCCATTCATGTCTCTCAACTCAAACCAGTTCCTACTGGTTCTTTCTGCCAGCCTGCCAGGCCCACCCCTGACCATCCATGACCATCCATTTCATGGACGGTCAGCCAGCTTTCATGGTCCACTGACTCCTGGATGGATATGGTCCTGGTTGTGGATTCCTCAGCCCTTCACCCTGGATAATGCTATGGTTCATAACTTCCACTCTCCTCCCCCTATAAGCCCTTTGGGTCACCTGGAGGCACCCATTTCCAGGGTGTGTGCGTGTGCAATCCAGGCTTTCTCCAGCCTGGTTTGCCTGTGTGTGTGTGATTGTGGGTGGGGGGTGTGTATGTGTGTGTGTGCTCCCTCCCCATGCTTGAGTAGTCCTGATACACAACACATGCACAATGTTTGAAGTGAAGTTAATATTAAAAGTTGTTAAAACCTCTGAAACCTGAAATATATGGTCGGGAGAAATCCGCAACTTTGCGAGCCTCTTTGAGGGTACGCAGTGCCTCGAGGTATTTGAGTGACTGAACACAATGTAATGAAGACGTTGAGCTATGTCCCTGTTTATTGTATGTACAGTCCTCACGGCGTGAAGGGGATGAACCCTGGATAAGAAGAAATGAAGTAAGTGCATTTTATTTATATAGTGCTTTTCACAGGGAAGAGGCTCACAAAGTGCTTCACATGATAAAAACAAAGGTAACAGATCAAAAACCATGAAACGGGTACACAGATGAAATAGAGTCTATGAAAGCACAACAAAAGCCTGTATGTACAGGTATGTTTTAATATGTTTAATTTAAAAAATGTCCACAGTAGCTGAGTCTCTCAGGTCCTGAGGAAGAGTATTCCACAGCTGGTTTGCAACAGACTGAAAGGCTTTGTCACATCTGGTTATTAGCCTGGTTCGAGGCACAAACAGAAGATCCTGGACGGCAGACCTGAGAGACCTACTGTGGGCGTGAGGGCGATGAACACGTACTCTGCTGCTTGTCCACGAAGAGCTCTGAAAGTTAAACTCAAAACTTTAAAATGAATCCTGAAACTAACCGGAAGCCATTGCGGCGGAGCCAAGACGGGAGTTATATGGCAGCTCCTCCCAGATTTAGCCAGCAGCCGCAGCGTCCTGATCCAACTGCGGTTAATGGCTGTCTTACTGAGACTGAGTTGCAGTAGTCCAGCCGAGAAGACACAAACGCGTGTAGAATCAGTTCCAGCTCGGCTTGTGACACCATGTTCTCAGTTTGGCAGTGTTCTTAAGATGGAAAAAACAGTGTGAGACGAAAAGAAAATACGTTTTTCAGAAGTCAGCCTGTCTTAAACACCCGTTTAAGAGCATCACCTTGCATTGAGTGTTGACTAAAAAGGAGACACACTCCATCTTGTTCAAATAATACCTTTTTTTAAAAAAAAAATTTTATAATATACTTTTGTTAATCCCCGTGGGGAAATTCTTTCTCTGCATTTGACCCATCTGACCCATCTGGGTCAAACGCTGCTGGACCCAGAGTGGTCCCACCCAGGGAACGGGTGGGGGTTTTGGGTGCCTTGCTCAGGGGCTCCTCATCCATGGATGTGGACATGAGGAAGCACTTGTTCAAGCACCCCCCCCGCCCACATCATTGGTACCGGTTGGGGATTGAACCAGCAACCCTCTGGTTGCCAGTTTTTTTGGGTTTTTTTTCCATGTTGCCTTTTTTGGTTTCTTATCTTCTCTGGACCTTTGTATACTATATACATCTGAAACTACCAACATGGTCACCACAGTCCACCATATGATGAGCATTAGAAAGCCCATTTAGATATAGTTCAGGTCATTTTTGAGGAAAAACACCAAGCACCTCCAAGTAATGTCAAACATGCTTGTGGGTATTAAACTGACATAAACGTTTAACCCCACAGATATAGTTGGAAAACGTACAATATCTCTTGAAGTCTGCTGGAATGTGAATGATGTCTGGTTAATGTAGATAGTTTAGATGGTTGTGAAAATAAAGTGGTAACAGGTATTTTATAAATAGTGCTGAAAACTTGTTTAACTCTCTGTGGGATTATTTGGCCCTACATGTTTGTAGTCGTCCTGTGATGTGCACTGATCGATTACTCGATTACTCTTAGTAATAGTTTTGTTTTGTTTTTTAAATCTGATTGGCCAGATATTTACTGCATTTATTGTTGTACTCAAAATGTTCATGTCTAAGATGAGAAATTTAGTCTTCTTATTTACGTATTCATTCAGTTGTAATTTATACTTTCGTACATCCAGCAGTTTGAAGTGTGCGATTATTCGCATTGATGATTTCTGAATCTTTAATCGTTTTTTTCCAAGCTTCTTTCTTCTTGTTCTTCTTTCTTTTTCTTCTGAGCAGAGTTTCCACTTTCCCCATTTCCAAGTGACAAAGTTATTTCTGGTGAGTCATTTGTTTTGAGGAAGGATGCTAGTTTTCTTTTGATATGATTATCAAAGTCATGATCGTTAAGTATGACGTGTTGAATCGTCATCTGTTGTTGGTTTTGACAGATTTGCATATATCAAAATAAGCGTAACTGGTGTTACGAATGATGGGAAGTTTTACTATATCAGTTATTTATGAGTTGGTAGCGTTGCTAATCAGGGAGTAATCAATGCGGGGAGTAGGAGTGATGGATTTGTGAGTGAAAAGAGAATTCTTCATCTTTGGGATGCTTGAACCCCCAAACATCTCCAAGTCCAAAATCTGCTGTGAACTGTTTGGTGATTACACGCTTGGTTGGGGTTGCTAGATTTCTCTAGAACAGGGTTGAGAACTGTATAAAAATCTCCCCCCATAATTATTGGTGAACTAGATAAATGAAAAATGGCCGTTAAAAAAACGTATGACAGAAAGAAGCGTCGTCATCGTCAGGTCCATAAACACTGGCTATAGTTACTGGGCTATTGTCTATTCTTGTATTAATAATTATAAATCGTCCCTCAGGATCCGTGATTGTACCATTATAGATAAACAAGACATTTTTGTTGATTACAGTTGCCACTCATCTTCGTCTTGACTTGAAAGCTATTTGTTGAAAGAGACGAATGAATCTTGTTTGATGATGAATTAGGGATTAATCTTTAAATATGTCTTTTGTTGTCATGTCAGCGTTTCCTTGACAACAGAATAGTATTTTTGGGGATCAGAGGTGACGGTTACGTGTGCTCAAGGCAGCTGCCTAATATTAGTTCATCAAAAGGCACAAGGCCAAAACTGTATTTTACTCTGGTGAATGAACTCATTTATACCACTTAGAGAGCAACAGGTCTTTCACACAGAATGTGTGAAAGTTTTTCAAACAATAGTCAGTGAGTGCAACATATTTTACTGGGAGAGACATGAGGCTCCCCTCACACAGAGAGTTTTCAAAAGCTCTCAAATACAGAACAGGTTTTATTTATTTATTTATTTATCTATTTTCAACACAACCACGTAATGACGTCCTTGTCCGAAATGTCTTCCCGTGTCATTTAAGTGTTTTTATTTGATCTAATTCATTAGATGGACATGGACGTCCACTGGATGGATGCCACAGTGTCACGTGCGCCTTCATAAACAGGAAGAGAAGGACCGAAAGCAGATTTTGCTGGATTTGTTAACTCTGACGTGCAGTTACACGCTTCCCACATACAAATACAAGATAACCCCCACGCATCACTACAGGAAATCAGGCATTTCCTGCTGTACAGGATGTGAAGTTAGTAATTCACTGTTTCAGTATATTATGAATGAGAGCCACTCTCACTGTGCACCGCAGTCTCACTCACAGAACTTTTGATGTGCTACAATCAGCAGCAACCATGTATATGAGATACTGCACTCCCACACGTCTGCTGATCGCAGATCTTTTCTTCGTTTTTTTTCATTTTGAAGATTGTGAAGCTCAAACTCCTATCAGTAGTATAGATTACTTTTAAAGTCATCCTTGCTGCATGTGAGGTGTCCACTGAATGCTTATGGTGGCTCCCCTATACGTTCACCAGAGCGTGACTGGGGTGTGATTCATATGATAAGAAGAACAGTATGAGTATTTCTGCCAATGGATGAACGAGAAACACACTACAAGGGCACTACATCAGAGCGGTTCACATACAATTTAACATATAAACACACACACACGTGTATATATACATATATAAACGTTAAATATGTGAAAATAGTTAAATATGTGGAGTTTTCAGGGTCTCCCCGGGTGCGCCCGGGTTCTGTCCGGGTACTTCGGCTCCCTCTCACAGTCCAAATGCACGCGAGGTTGATTGGTGTTTCTAAAATTGCCTCTAGTTGCCTCTAGGTTCTGTATGAGTGTGATGGTTGTGTATCTGCATGTTTGGATAGGCTCCAGCAGATAATAACCCCCCAACACCCCCTCCACCCCCCCACCCTGCACTGGAATAAATGGGTATAGATGACGGATGGATGAATTAAATTGAATTCAACTGTATTGAATTGAAGGGAGGGGAAGAAGAGGGAAATCTACAGATCAACTGACAGAAAGAAAAGTGCAGTTTAACCGTTTCAGTGCCAGAGAGAACTGAGTTGCTTGTGGTTTTCTGAGTAAAACTCATCCCTCTCTTCTCTACATATTAGTCGTTTCACTCCAATGAGAACTGATGAAAGTTTCACCAGATCTCTCCCAGTCACATCTGTCTTTACCACCACCTGAAAGACTGGAGTTTGGCAAAGAGACATCTAGAAACATTGTAAGTCCTTATTAATTTATGGTCATGTGTAACCAATGCCTAATGCAGTTACTTGTGCAAATACAAAACATGCCAAAAACAAAACAAACAAAAAACAAAGCAAAACAAACAAAAACCTGTTGTGTTTCGGTGTTTATACAATGGGGCAATGGGGATGTGTTTTTTTTAATTTTTTTTATGACTGCGTTTCCCCTCATTGCCTTATTCACAGTGGACTGTTAGTCCTGTGGTGATACGTAATACTCGCGTATGTGACAACGTATGTGATGTTAATCCAGTGTGAGCGTGCCACCTCTGTCATTTGTAAAGCAAAAGTTCCAACCCAAATTATCTACCCCATTTTAGCCAACACAGAGGACAACTTGTAATCTGCCAATTTTTAATCCAGTGCAACTGCACATCCCAGTAATTCTGTGATTTGTGGGATTATTTCTTTCTTTTTTTCTTTTAATTTTCTCTAGCTGACTTTTGTGTCTATTTTCTTCTGTAACATATATATATATATATGTGTGTGTGTGTATATGTATGTATGTGTATGTATATTATGACAAAGATGAGAGAAAAT
>JBAMYA010045618.1:0-11592 GCA_037176975.1 Arrhamphus sclerolepis | reverse complement strand
ATTGTTCAAATTTGAGGCAACAAAGTATAACTCACAAACTGCCCTCAAAGTGTTCAGCTATTTCTAACTTTGAAATTCTATGAATCCAAACACACACACAAACATCTTGCAGAACCTGAGAGGGCAACACAGGAGGAAAACTCACTCTCCTCAGAAATCAAAGGCAAAAGTATCCTGAAAAAGTTCCCTTTTTCCAATTAAACAAATAGCTAAAGAATGTTATTCTTAGATAATCCATCCATCTTCTTCCGCTCATCCGGTACTGGGTCGCTTCAGGCAAATACATTTGTTGAAAAGTTCAAATTTGGCTTTTTGATTGAATGAAATGAACTCAACTTCGATTTTGTATTCACAGTATTAAACTTCTATGGAAATGCGCAACTGTTGTTAATCTTGTGGTCATTCAAGAAAATGGAGCCTCATTAGAAAAGCACGGGAAATTATCATCCATAGGTAAGATTTAAAGATAGATGACCAATAATGCTATAATACTGAATTTGTTTGAAGAAGCTCAACATGTCAAAAAAGACATGTAAGGGGGTTAAATAATTTGTTGTTTTAACTGTTTGTAAAGCACACTGTGGCTAAGTGAACTTAACATGATTTGTCTGTTGTTTTGCCTTCATGGTTGCTGTGGTCACTAAATCTCATCTTATAAAAAGCAATTTTGTCATTGTTTTGTGTTGTATGAGCAGCTGAGTGTCTACATTTAAAAGGTACACATATATAAATTATAAAGCCAACCTACATATACCTTAGAGGCAGGATCACATGAAATAGTATGTAATGTTAGAAAATACTGGTAATAGTCTATTTAAAGTTTTCTTGTGTTCAACTTATATGTGAGGTTGGCTGGATGGATAGTTCATAACATTTAAGCTGTCCGACTACTTGTTTCACATGAGGTTACCAAAAGACAGGGAGTTGGGAAAGCAGTGGGAGTTGGCGGTGAGACAAGGTGGTCTATGGCAGTCGAGACGTCCTTGCTCTGCAGTGACAACTTTAAGTCTTTCGGACAGGATGGGGCAGACCTTTCGCCTACAGCTTTTTATCATTATTATCACAAATTGGTGTAGAGCGATCATGTGTACAGCCATTTTTGAAGTAAAATGTTGTTACGCTGAAAAGGAGCTACAGCCAAATTATGGCTGTGATCACATGGTAGTGCAGGGTTATCAGCTCAGAACTTTTGGAATTCAGCTAAAAAGAAAAATTTTTTTTTAAAGGAGAGACTGTGTGGGTCCCAGACTGTGGAGCGAAAGTAAGTTTCTGAATGTCTTTTCTGGGTTTACCTATGGCCCAAATATAATGGGAGCATGATTTGAATAAAACAGAGAATGATTAACCAAAACAAGCATCCGATGAAGTAAACTGAGTGCTAACCCTAACCCTTCAAAAAAAAAAAAAAAAAAAAGAAGCTCATGACTTTTCAAAATGAGTTCAATATTTAAGAAAAGGAGTGTACGATCTAATAAAAACGAGGACACTTTTTTACTTAAATGAGTGCATGATTTAGTTAAATTAGAGAACATTTTTATAAACCAAGCAATCATAAAACTTTTCTTATCATGAGCCTTCGGGGGCTCTTAGTCATCCACTTTAAATGATCAAATCCTTAGGAAACCTTACCTGAATAAATCTAGGCTTTGTTGCCTATGTGAGATTAGTGATACTTACTCCAAGCTGAACTCATGCAGCTATTTGTTGAAGCTATTTATATCATTACTTATTTCATTCAAAATGAATGTAATAAGTAATGATATACATGTTTGAACAACTCCAACAACAACAACAGTGCTTAGCGCCGCTAAAAGCTCCACAGTTTCTCCCTCTGTACCTGGACGGTGTCTGCCTGCAGCACCGAAGGGCTAGCAGGGACGTCTGTCCTGCCCCTGCAGCAGCACCTGACACTGTTCAACACACAAGTCAACACACTGAGTGACTGAGTAGCGCGCCGCTGCGCTTTACACTACGCATTACGCACTTACCCAGGCGGAAGAAAAAGTAGTTCCCACCAACAGTATATCACTTAGACAAGATTTCAATAGTTTATTTTCCAATGTGTTTCTGTTAATGATATACATTACCTCAAATGACTGATGTATCAAAAGGGTTGATATTTTGATTTTAGGATCGATTTTTTGAGCATAAAGATCTGGTATCAGAGGTATTCATATTTCAGTACTGATCCATACATCACTAGTCCACTGGGGCCTGGACTACCAAACGGGTTTAACCGGCTTAGCGGGGTAACTTCAAGAGTAACTTGATCACGTGAGGAGTTCCTGACTAACCCGTACTAGGAAAGGTGGATAGGTTTAGATCAAGGCTTGCTTGGGCTTGCAAACCGTTTTGTGCTCTGCAAGATGCAGCGCAAAACGGAGAAAGACCCTTTCCGTACTTTTGCACTGCACTTTTGCACCGGCAATGAAAGCAAAGTCTGAGGTGTGGAAAAGTCTTGACCATGTGCATAATAAACATAATGAAGCAGTCAGTTATATAGTCTAACAATCATACAGTCAAGGTAGCCCATGTAGGAATTAATTAACTTTACATGTATGTCTAGGGCAGTGGTTCTCAACCTTTTTGGGGTCCTGGACCCCCACATATTCTTGATCAACTCTGAGCACTCTATCTATTTCTATAAATGTCAGAGGATCTTTTTAAAATATATATATTTTATTGTCACTGACCCACGGACCCCTTGCAATTGCACCACGGAACACTAGGGGTCCGCGGACCCCTGGTTGAGGAACACTGGTCTAGGGAGAACAAAAGTCCTCTTTTGCCCGGATATGTCCACTTTTACGCCCTGTCCAGGGCATCCATGGGGGAGGGGGACTTATAAATTCTGATGTAGATTAGCCCAATTAAGAAAATAATGGATTATTCTGACTGTTTGTCTACAATTAGCTAAATAGGAGTCGTCTGAGATAGACAGTTCAAACCCACCACTTCATATCTCTCTTTTTTTTTTTTTTTTGTTTTTTTACCCCACTTCAGCCAGACACTAAGACTACTGTTTTATATAAACGTATGGTTTATGAAGCTACTTTGTGTTTTGGGATTTTCAGAATATGGTCACCTTAGTTACGCCCTCCACTGAATTATATTGCATCTACGCATTATTTATTAAAAGTAGGTAATTCCCCCCAACATTTCAGACATTTCACAGGTTAATAATCGTCTGTAAGACGGATTTAAAGAATGTATTGAGGGGAAAAAAAGCCCTTACTTATGCATTTACCTGATTAGCAATTCGTTGCCAACAAACCTGCTTTGCTTTATTAGCGGCTGATGTGTTTGATGTCCCTCCATACCGTTAATTTCAATTCCTCAAAGCTCTGCATTATGATACTGCAGCTTCTTCGGTAAAATAAGGTGATCCCGCTATCATTGAAAACAGTAACGTGTGCGGCAACATGCACTTTTATGTGAACAGGCACAAACTCCGAGTAGGTTAACACAGGTTCAACAAATCAGCTTAATAACCAGCGTCGTAGTACCGAGATAGCCTGGTTTTGTCAATCCCAGTTTTGCTGGTTAACTCCGGGTTACGTGTGAGTAAGTAAACCCCTTCATAGTACAGGCCCCTGGTAAAAAAAAAAAAAAAGCAAGCAAACAAACAAACAAACAAACAAACAAACAAATGAAAAACATAAACACGCACACACAAACAAGATATTACACTAGCTCCAGTTAATGGAGAAATGAGAAATAGGAGAAACTCTAAGCAGTCACTATGTCAAGCCATCTCTTTTTTTTTTTTTTTTTTTTTAAAGCGGCTGTGCATTAAAAAAACTTCAAAAAAGCTTCATCTGTGTGAATAAAATGTTTCTGTAACAATTTCAACTTTGAACGCGAGACTATTTCACATAATCTGAATTCCTTGATAATGAAATGTACAATCACAAAACTCAAATATTTCAATTTGTAGCAACTTTAAGGAAACTGGGATGTAAAGTTAATAAAGTAAACCTACTTACCAACAATGGCAACAATCCAGAGGACACACAGGAGTGGGATTTTTCTGGCCATTGTGAAAAAAATACTACTACTACCACTTATAATAATAATAATAATAATAATAATGATGATAACAAAAAGTTGGGGGAAAAAAAACAACAAAATTTAACTAAAAGAAGAAAAGCAGTGACACAGTTGAGTAGACGATACTCTGTTGAGTTAAAACCTTTCACAACATGGATGACATCTTCCTTTAATGGCTGTTTTAGTCATTAGCCACTCCTTGCAGGGTGGGACTGTCACTGCGCACTTGTGTCCTTCCCAGGAGAGAAAACTTAGCTACGTCGTTTTTTTTTTGTTTTTTTTTATCTGTTCTTTTTTTTTCCCTCAACAGTATTTATCTGTTACAGATTCCATGACATATCAGCCACCCCTGAATGGGATCCAGATCTAAAAGTTGGGTGAATCCAGGTTAAGGAAGAAAATGGCTTGGTTTAATATTATTGGATTAAGGTTGAGCAGTCGTGGCTTTGTTTGAGTACTTTCTCACATATCTCAGCCCCTGATTTATTAGCTACAGGCTGGGACTGTAATAAACAGGAGGAACAAAGATTGTATTGTTTGTATGTCAGTTTATGAATTTATGGCAGTTTACCGTGGAGCAACTTTTTCAAACAGGATTTCCGCACACGCCCAGTAGAACACAACTTTGTGTGCATACATCACCATTTAGCATAATATATTATTATCAGTGGAAATGTTTCAGCTGAGACTGATTTGACCCACTAGAGACCTGAAATCAGGCCTTAACCGTTGCGCCTGAGTTGACCGTTCTTTTACAGTGCGACCCGGAACTCAAGCCCAGTGTTACACTGAATTCTGTGACCAGAGGTGGCAGTATTGCCTCTGTAGCCTCTTATGCCTCTTATATAAGAGTCGACTATGTAAATGGTGCAGGATTATAGTTCGCTCAACATTGTAATTTACTTGTGATGTGGAGGAGACATTTGATTTGTTCGCATGCAACACTTGCAATTCCAGAGAACTGCCCACACATGTATATTTTTCATTTTTTACGTGAAACAAGAGACTCCACACGAAGTATGTCTCTGACGTTTCACTTAGACGCCTGTTGAAACCGTGAAAAAAATAAGGACAGAAGGATACTTCTGGTCAGTTTAAGGCAAAACAAGGACTGAAAGGGGTCAGTGATTGGTCTCAAAGGGTTGGTGTTGGTGCTTTGTGAGGACGCGCTTGCTTTTATTTTGCTTAGAATCAATGTTTATCTCTTTTTATTGGTCCTCCAGTCCAGATGTGGAGATGTGACATAGTAGAAAATCATATGAAATTGATCGGCATTGATCTCGCTGAGCATATTAGGTGATAAATGGAAAATAGTGTATTTTAATGTGTCACTGCTTTGTGCTGCTCAAGATGACCTACCAAGATTGTTGCTGGAACACGGCCATCGAAAATTAAATGGAGCCACGCAGTTATTCGGTTCTCTTTGGTGAGAGAAAGCGTAAGGACTTCATGTGTGACTTGTCTTTGCTTGTAGCCATGGTGACGGTGCACGTAAAAACAGCAGATCTTCTACTAATCTAATGGGTGGGGACTCTGGGAGGGGTTGATAGGTGAAGGCTGGTGCCAGGACGTGTCTTCCCTAATCTGACGATACAATAAGGGAGATATCGAAACGTCTCATGATTCCTGACACCAAAACTGTTCCACTGATTCACAGGAAATGGATGGGTGGTTTGTTTTTGGGCTTGGAGTGTTCATAAGAGAAGGAGAGACCCAAATGGAAATACAAAATAATGCTAAATGTGATTATTGCATAGTATGTCCACTTTAAATAACTTTAACTGTACGGACAACTCATTGAACCAATTAGAAAAGCAGTTCATAACTATAGATTCTACACAGGTTAAAACAACTGGTCAAATAGAATTTTATTGGTTCTGCGTTTGAATCAGACATATCAAAAGGAAAAATAATTGCATTTTTTAATTAACACAGCAAGTTAAACTTTATAAAACATTTAAAACACAGGACTCGCTATATTAGCTTTTATTATTAAAAATCAGAAGTGATAAAAATTCCCTTAAAACAGAGTTTAATTAGTTAAAACGCTTCATATCTTTCATTAAATACTCCATTACATGAAATTAATGAAACACAAGCTAGCAGTTTTAGAATCAGTCAGTCATGAGAGTGGTTAAAAGATAAATATACTCTCAGTCATACAGAACAGAGCATCAAACTGTTGAAATGTAGTAAACATTTTACACAAATTACAATGAAAGGCAAAGAGCGACTTAACATTTATATTTTTGGAAGAATAAAACATTTTAAATCTCATTGGAAGAAGCTCATGTACTTACAAAACATGAGATAAATATAATTACTTTTAGATGAGTGAGACAATAACAGTACATTTTTAAGGTGGAGCTTCTAAGTTTCTGGTTCCGTAAGAGTAACAGATTCTTAAAAGGTGATATGTTCTGCTCTTTGTTTTTCTTTTTTTTTTTTAACAAGCTGACACAATTTCCTGACATCTTAATGAAATATCTGTGACATATTTTGGGGAAAATGTCAAAGAGAAACGCCATCAGCCACATCTGTACAGCTGTGTTTCTAGGATCCGATTATGGGAGGTGAATTGAGAGACCCTCCTTCCATAAAGGGGGCCTCTTTTGTGATCTGTCCTACAGCTTTGCGCTACACAATTCAGGGGTACAGCAGATGGTATCATATGAAGCTGGATATTTCCACTGTGATCTGGGTCTGTGATGTCACAATACCAGGCAAATCTGAATGACTCACTGAATGAAGCCCCAAAAGTGACAAAGTGACAGGGTTGTTTTATGTATTTCAGTTGTTAGGATTTGACTGTCTAAAGTAACTAACACAAAAATGTTGGATTTTTACTTTTTTTTTTTTTTTAAACAATAAACCTTCTTTAAAAAATCAATATTGAAGTCGAGATGAATAGGACAAATTGGTGATTATATCCGTTCGACTACCTTGTTCAATGGAGAAGTCCGATCTACAACGTTTGCAGGCTGCCTTCCCCTTCGAGCTGTTCTTGATGAACTCAAATTCTTTTTTCCAATCATTTTGGAACTTGCACGCATATTTCATCTTCTTTCTCACCATGTCTCTTCTTCTTCCGTTCTGATTGCCGTGCCATAGACATAATATACGTATATTGCTGGATTGGGACACAGCTTATGTTTACGTGCCGCGCTTGACTTCGAGGTGTAACCATTATTATTGTCCGGCCATAAACGGCGCCCAGTGAAGGATTGTGTAGCAATATTGTTGTCCGGGTGGAAATCGGGAAATATTCGAGAGAATGGTGGCCCCTGGAGATTTATGGGAGGGGCACTGAAATTCGGGACTCTCCCGGGAAAAACCGGGAGGGTTGGCAAGTTTGCATACTGCTGATTGAAATCTCCGGTCATAAGCTCATAAGCAGTTTCTTTTCTGAGCTCTTCAGTGTCGTAAATAACACAGAACACAACTACTTACTCACCTACTGATTCTAATTGGGACATTTTGCAACAAACGTAAAGAGATTAAACGTGTGGTAAACGTTTCAAAGGCTGGGCACAGAGGAGACCACCAGGCTTTCTCTGAGGGGAGGGGGAGAGTAGCAGAAGAGCAGGAGATGCCCGGCCAAAGCTCCATCCAGCATCGACTAAAACACAGCACGGACAGTTCAGAAACAATTTGGAATGAGTTCAAAGTAATTTTTAAATGAACAAAGTAGTTTTCAAGACTGCATATTGCTAGCGGATCAATTTTCTGACCCAGGGTGCAGCCCTGACTGGTTCTGAATGAGGGCTTTGTAGCAAGCAGCTGCTCTCCCATCTTCCTGGTACTGCATACCACAACTGAATCTTTTAGTGGTACACAGTACTTGACTTACTTTTACCCCTGGCTGTCACATTACACAAGTGTTGAAAGGACAATTGCCATCACAATACACATTAATGTGAATTAAATATTGCACATATATATATATATAAATATAAGAAAATATTGTGCTCTGTCTATTCATCTTTTACTGTTAAGGGATACTAATGGTGTGCTGTATCTAAGGAAAGATAAAAAATAACAAAACTTAGATCGTTTTTGATCTGGAGAAATGTCTCTGTAGGATCACCATCTGTGCTTCTGCATTAATTGAACCGTCCTCCATTATCTGACACAAAGTAAGGATTGGAGTGGCCCTCTCTCTGAGCGTACGGGTTGATGCTGGCTCGATTCTGGGCATAGGGGTTGTTCTGGGGTTGTGCCTGAGCGTAGGGGTTACCCTGGGGTCGGGCTTGATATGAGAACGTGTCATCTGGGTCGTCATATAGCCGCTGCAGTAAGGGAAAGAAAATGTAAGTGATAGTTATATACGTGAAAAAGAAACAGAACCTGGTAACATGGGGAATTTAGGACCCACACTGGGGCATACCCACCTGGTTCCTCCCTGCAGGGATCAGATTTTGCCTGCTGTTGCTTGGAGTCATCTCCAGGTTGTTCCTCCTGTCCCAACTGCTGGTGGTTGTTGCACGTGGAATCCGAGGCACCCCAACATTGGCTGAGCCGTTGGCTGGAGTTGGATTTCTACTATAGTCGTTGCTGCCATTAGTAAGTGGTACCTTTGGAGCGGAATGACTGACGTATGGTTTCCCAATATCGGCATTCTTGCTCTTCTTGGATTTCTTCTTGGATCTAAAAGTTAGGATACATTCAGGTCGGCTGTTTTTTATCTCACATTCACAGTTAAATTTGTTTTGAAGACTATGAAAATGTTCTCATTAAAAACAGTTGATAATTAACACAGGTAATGATATAAAGGTTCTTGCACGGAAGAAAGACAAACGAGTGCTTTATAAAAGTTTGGAAGTGGGGAAAATGAAAAGTTGAGAAACTCACTTGGTGGCAAAAACTGACAGAAGAATGATGGTGATGAGCAGCAGCGCTCCGAGCACGGAGGCAACAATTACAAGAATCAACTCCCAATCTAGAAAACACAGTAAAGAGACCATCAGCAATAAAACTACACTTTCCAAGGACAGAATCATGTAGCATCTTTAACGAAAATGCTGATAAATTTATAAAATTACATGTGACTACATATCTAGACATAGCTTTGCTATCCCAGTTACCCAAATTATGTCAACATTTTTCTTTTGTTCACCCCCTGCCCCCCTTTTTAAAATAAATAAACAAAATTTGTTTATCAGTTATTGTTCATTCACTTTTGGGTTTCTCAGTCATAATATTTTGGCCACCCAAACTCTCTAAATAGTACTTGATAGTATCTGTGGGAAGTAGTCCCAGTTCAAACTCCATCCCACAATCCACAGATACCAAAGGATCTATTGCTGACATTCCAGATGTTCTATGTTGAACTAATACAATACAATACAATATAATCACTGACAAACATGTACTGTATACTAACCTTCCTGGCAGTTAAAACCAGAATAGCCAAATGGACAGCTGAAAAACACAAATATAGTTAATTTGTGCAAACAGAGATTAGATTTTCTAAAAGGTCTGGCTGATGATTTTGAGAAAGTGCAGCTCCACTCTTCATTCACAGCACATGATCCCACTCCCAGTAAGCATTGTTTCTCTAACACTAACCCCTCATCTTTACCTTAATCACCTGTCATTTGTAGTGGATGACAAAAAGGCCATATAAAACTCAAACAGGCACCTCTCTATTTCTAAGGAGCTCTGCAGTCGTCAGCACAGTCCTTTATGACATTATTGATGAAGATCACAGCTCTGGGGTGTCTCCAGTCTATAGTGGAGGTCATGTGTGTCTGGGCTGGAGCTGAGCTCTACTGTCCTCTTGCTACGCAGCCAGCCCATGTTGCTCATTCAGGTTTTAGTGCCAGATAGCAGAGATAGATGCACTTACTCAACACATTGTGAACCATCAGCCTTCTGACCACTGGGACACACTGCAAACATTACAGAAATAAATATTTAAATTAGACTTTTCATTCCTATATCTCAAACACACACACAGATGCTCTTTTCTTCTACCTAAATGCTCTTACCTAAACATACTCTGGAACTGAAATCTGTGGTAATGTAGCCCTCTTTGCATTCACAGGTGAAAGACCCACTTGTTGGTGTGCACATTGTGGAGCTGGTATCACAAGCATTGCTTGTGCACAGGTTTGTGCCTTTACATGAGGGGAGAAAAGATTAGCTTCACCTAGCTCAAAGATTAGTGCAAAGCATTATGCACAAGGCATACTTATAAAAACTGTAGACTGAGAGTACAATGCAGTCTGCTGTCATGAAAAAAGAAAAGAAAAGAAAAGAAAAGAAAAGAAAAGAAAAGAAAAAAGCTCATGTTATTGTTAAGGTAATCAGTAATAAGGCATCAGTGCAGGTGCATGTATCCACCACTAGAACAGCATAGCTGAGGTGCATAATGACACGATGATCAATAAATGACTTAAATAAAGTTGTCATGGGTTTAGGATCCTGACAATAAATACTTTTATTCACTATTATACTAGTATGGTTCAGTGAAATAGCGCTTTTCTTGTTGAGAAAATCAAAAAGTTGCAGACTTATTAAAAAAATTGAAAGAAAAAAAATCTACATCAGTAGCTACTGAACGTGAACTGAACTGACTTGTTAAGGTATTTATTTATTTATTACTCCTGGTGATACAGAATATACACAGATCTTAAAATATAGATGACATCCATGAGCAACAATCAGATGAATTTATCTTAGACAAAGTTTCAGATACAGTCCAATTTATCCTAAAACGAAATTCCTGGTTATATTCTACATGAACCAAAAAAAAACAAACAAACATACAAACAAAAAAGACACTGTTGTTTGTCTTCTTTGAGTACCAAACTTACCAACAAAACCTGTTCCAGCCAGTGGGCAATCTGTGCAGCTGGCGTCAGCCATCACCTTGTTGACATTTTCCTCTGTTATTTCAGCATTTGCTTTGAAGATGATCTCTACAGATGCTTTAACTCCACTGCTTCGAATAAGCCAATTTATGACTGTATCTGCTGCCCTAAAAATAAATAAATAAATAAAACATAAATAATATGTCCAGTGCATTTAAAGTGTATGGTGAATAACTGCTTTTTCATGAAAAGGAAGACACCTGAAAGCTACCTAAGTTCCAGAACTGCAGATGTAGAGAAGCGATCATCACCTTCAAAAGCAGCCTTTATCTGTGCATTGGAAATAAAACATAATATTCTTTAGGTCATCTTCTAACATTACTGGTATAAACTTTAATTCCTTTCAACAACTCCAGCCAGTAGTGCAGACCAAGCTGTTACAGAAATGTCCACAAAGTCATATTCAAAGATACAGAGGGATAAATAATTACACCAGAGGTGATCCGTTCTGAGATTTCTAGGAATATCGGCGATGTCTTGTCTTCCATCATTGGGTCATATGTATCAGTTAAGGTGAGCTGTCCTGGAAAAACTTTGGCTGTGAACAGACAAAACATCACCATGAGTGTATGCATTCACACACCCACACCCACATACGTGTAAAAATCGTTTTTAGCATTGTTCTATCACTTCATTTGTTGACTGAGAGGAGATGATCAACCTCTGA
>JBAMYA010045617.1:0-11593 GCA_037176975.1 Arrhamphus sclerolepis | reverse complement strand
TATATATACACACACACACATACATATATGTATATATATATTTTTTTTTGGTGGTGGTGGATACAAGTTTCATCTTGATAGTCACAAAGACAGTTTCAATTTTAGCTACAACTACAAAGATTTTGCTTTCAACAGAATCATGTAGTAAGAAAGCAATATAAAATATCTTTCACAAAGTTTAATGTATAAAGCTAAAATGAAAGGACAACTGAAAACATGTTTTCATTTAAGGAGCTGAATTCTTGACTTAAAACTATGACAACTCTGAAGAAATTACTTGTAATTTGTAAAGTACTTGTGGTTTGTATCTCTCCTCAGTAAAAAGAAGGCTGCAGCTCTTCTGGTGCACTTCAGTTTTCAGATCTGTGCTGACGGGGCATGTCTGTCATTAACTAAGCGTTTTGTCTTTCAGACTTGCAGAAGGACCTGACTGCTTTCAAAGAGCTGTCACACAGAGCTGCTCAGACCTCATCACTGATTCTGCTGCCTTATAGGTTTAGGGAGGGAAAACACCCCAAGGTGCTGCAGCGGGTCAGCTGGAACAGGAAGACAAGAGGTGCTGGGAGAATTTTTACCATTGGAAGCACCAACCACAGCGATGGAGCTGAAATACTGTTAACCTCTTTGAACTTCTGATATTTCTTTTAGGCATTCATAATAAACTCAATAAAATGCAGCTTGGGAGTTAAAAACAAAAAAGAAATACAATCATTACCTGCATTCCATGAAAACTGCTCCATATTCCTGAGACAAACAATGAGCAGCAGAACATAGCTTGTGAACCTTTCTTTGATATCTGCGGGATATAATAAACAGACTTGCTTTTACAGTCTCACAGATGTTGCAAAACAGACAGGCAAAAGAAAATGTGGTCATTAAAGCATCTTAATTTGAATCTCTGCTGAATGCAAATTGATTTTTGGATCATTGATTTGAGCTGTAGATGTGCACTTAGAACAGGTGCTATTAAAGGCATAAAATGAACACAGTGAAAACCAGCCATTACTGCACCATCCCATCCTATAAACATAAATATACTATAATTAAAGGCCATAGCTGTGCCACGTGGAGATAAATGCATATCTACTTGGACTAAGCATTGATTCACACAGAAAGTGTCACAAAATGCAAAAATGGTGAGAAATAACAGCTGGTTAAGACTTAATGTCTTCCCTCTCATTTGATAGTAGGTAGTAGGATTTATTCCAATAAATTTAAAAAATGACATCCTGAAAATTATGTTCAATCATTGTAATGTCTTATTATTCTTTCAGTCAGAGAGTGATAAAAGTTTTCCAAAACTAGAAGTGATGTCATAGTTTTCTTAAATGTCTTCATGCTTGAATATTTGTTATGACAGAATTAAGTACTGTTATTAAATCTATCAAACCAAGAAAAAGTATACTGTAACTGTTGATGTTGTACTTTTTGCTATAAATGGAGACCTTTTTGGATGGTTGAAATTTTTGGCCATCAAAGAAACAATCACCAATGTAACAAAATGAAGTTCATGTATGTAGTTCCAGTGCAGCCACAATAACAGTATATGCAGGGGACATAGCAACGGCATATGGAAATGAATCAATGAAATAAATAAGAGCCAACTTTTCTTTTAGATGTTATCATATATCTCACCACTGTTGGACATTTGGAATAAGTTGTTCTTCTCAAATTTCTTGAAAACGCTTCCTTTGATCTCCACAAACTGTGTTTAAGAGAACAGAAAACAAATTCACACAGATTATTTATGAAGAGAATAAAGAGACTGTAGTTGTTACTGATATAAACACCAACTGTTTGGATAAACGTGCATTACACATGCTACTGTGTGTGTGTGTGTGTGTGTGTGTGTACTAACATTGTTGGACATCATGATGGTAAGCAGAGACTTGTTGTGTGAGTTGAAGGCCACGTTAAGAGTAGATGCTTGAACCATGATGAGGATGGCGTGGAGGACTGACAGATTGCAACTTAGGAAAACAGCCATTTTTTTTATATAATCACTGAACTCCTCCACATTAAAACTCAATTTAAGACCACCTTTAGACTGCCTCTCAACTGAAGAAGCATGTTTCATCCTGCAACTGTAATGAGCAGCTTTTTCACATGTAATCTTAAACAAAATCTTCTCCTGCACTGTCAATAAAGTCATCCATAAAAAATCTCCTAATCATTTACATTTCATAAGATTTTAAAATGAGAACTACTCTACATTCAGGCCACGTCTCGAAGAAGCTGGCTGGACTGTGAACACCACCGACACCATCAGAAAAGCCCAGCAGCATCTGTTCTACCTCTACCCTCTACCTCTGTGAAGGAACTTCTACACACTTCTGCACAATAGAGATGCATGGTGTGATTCACCTGCTGCACCGCAGCAGAGAGGAAACAGCATCAAGACAGCTCAGTGGACCGTCGAGTTCCCATGCACCAACGAGATAAATAACCCGAATGACCCCACCCACCCAGGACCCAAACCGCTGTTCACCAGCCTCCTCTCTGGTCAGCGGAGGGTGAGGTGAACCTGCACCAGCAGCCTCAAAGACAGATCCTTCTGCAGGAACCATGGATCCCACCTTTTCATTGGATCTCGCTGTGCAACGACAATAAAGCTTCTTATCTTAAATGGAGGACATGAAAACTAAGATATGTACAGTATAGCTAACAACTGAGACTGAAAACTTAAAACACCAGGAATAAAAAAAAGATACAGACATAGAAGACGGCCATGAGAAAGTGAGGGATGACTCCTATGTTGTCTCTTTTCCGTTCTTTGGGTTCTGTGGCTGTCCAGTACAGAGCATCCAGGATGTCTTGACCAAAGGATGAGAAGAGACGATCTGCAACCTTACAGACATAAAAACAGATGGGTTCGCAATTTATCTGAACACCTTTAACTTATTATATACGTAACGTTAACAGTTCTTACAACATTATAACACTGGCAGCTCTACGGAGCATCTTCCAGTTTTGAATCAACTTTCTTACTGCAGAATAAAATTGGTTGGAAATGGCCTCATAACAGCTCTCAGTTCCATGGTTTTTCTTTCTTTCTTTTTTTTTTTTTAGCTTTGAAATGTAAGACCTTAAAGCTGAAAGAGGATGTGCATTTTAAAAAAAACCAAAAAAACAACTTTACATGCACAGAAAGGTGAGAGCCGGTTCACAGTCATTTTACATTTATTCTGATTCTACTTTAACATCTTGAGACAAGCTGTCAGCCGCAGGGTGCCATGTACATAATATATCGGAGTAGTAACTCAAAGCTAATCATTGTTATGTTTAATGAGTGAATTTGGTAAACATTTGTCGGACAGTGGTGAAATGCCAGGGTGAGGGGTACCTCCAACATGTTGTAGATGATGTAGAGTTTGATAACAGACTGTCCTCTGATCAGATGGTACATCATGGAGTAATCCACGTAATGCATCATGGAGAAGCACAGCACCAGGATTAGGCCCTTCAGCATATCACACACCTGTGCTGGCTGCAGCAGCCGCGACCCACTAACCACAGAAACACACACACACAAACATAGAGTACCTGTACTGATAAGATACCAACAATGGTTCAGATCATTCTTGTTTCTGAATGCATTATTGCATGCTAAGATACAGGCTGTTGAACATCTTACAGACTAAGCATGCACATGAGTGAACAATTAAATGCATTTACCCCAAGATGCTGACAAATACACACATTTTTGCTAGTGAACATGAAGACACGTAGAATTATTTGCAGCATCTGCACATGCACATATTTTCTGAGCTTGAAGGCGTTAACACTTTGCTCCTCTGGTGCATGTCACAGTCAAAAGAAGCCTGGCTGAAAGGAAATGCAGCAGATATCTACTTTCCCAGCATTTCTCATTGCTGCTAGTTATTCATGCTTTGAATAATCTCTCATTTTAATCTCGTGAGAGGGAAACAACAGGATAACAAACACAAGGAAAAAATAATTACTTTCTGTTCAAAATTAAAACAATGAATGTGAAGCGTTAAATTCTTTTACATCACATTTCTCCCTTTTTCATATGGGTCTTCTCTGCTAGTAACAAAAACTGGAAAATACACATGTCAGCTATCGTCAGCTACAGAAACAGCAAAACATGTCTTTTAATGGTAATACCACATTTCAAACATGTGCAGTGTTCAATACTGTCGGCTGTGGTTTGCAGCACAAGTCTTAGAGCATGTTACAAAAAAGGTCTGACAAATCCATATAGGACTGGATTTTTAATTCATCGTATGACAGGGATCACCGGGAAGAGCTCAAGCCAGCTTAATTCTAAAACTTTCTGCTTATTTTCGGTGTCAAATGTACATGTGGTCTGTATGTGAAAAATATGCCAACACAAATATGCAGTGAAATACTACTTCTCCATATTGCTGACCTGCAGATTAGATTGTTGGGAAAGTCTCAATGTCTTGCTCTTAGCTTCTATGAAAAGGTGCTCTTTATTAGAGCTGTTGCTCTTAATACTGGACAAGTCAAGCATCATTATACAAACACTACTCAATCTTCTAAAACACCACAATCTACTTGACTATCTCAGCACAAGACACCAAATAACTAGTAACTACTCAAACAGTGATTGTTACCTTTGTTAACCTGAGTGGTAGTTGTTTAATTAAAAAAAAAAAAAAAAGACAAATGGAAAAGTTTAAGATGGAGGATATTAGTCAGATTGAATTAGTACAGACTTAAACAATCACAGGACCAAAGGAAAAGGGCAGTTATTAGTATAAATCAGCTGAAACATGTGTCTAATTATTTTCTAAATCAGTGCACAGTTGAGCCTAAAGTAGAGAATTTAAGGCATGAGATGAACATCTGGAACTTTTGTCTTCACAGCAGAAGGATGATTGTCCTCCTGGTGAACTTAAATAAAACCTTTAAATGCAGATTGTTTTCTCTCTTAGCTATTCATATCAAAACCTGCTTCCCTGAGGCTCCGGCTCCATCCAGTGGTCACATAAAAAATCACTTACATAAGAGGTTTCAGTATAAAATTATACCAAAGAAAAATTTAATATGCACTACTCACTTCCCTACTGAATCACAATTTCTCGTTTTTTTTATTCAGTGCCCAATTTGTTTGTCTCTGTAGAAAAAAACTAATACATGTGTTCTTTAAGATAAGAAAGTACTGAAGCAGAAGATGGACAAGATGGATTTTTAAGTTTATGTTGCCTTTAGAGAACAAAATGAGACATTTGGGAAATAAACTGTAAAACAGTTTTGCAACTTTCACATAATCAGCTCATTCTAAGCATTAAAATTATTCATCAAATATAATTTTTGAGAAAAAAAAAATCTGATGACTTCTTTCACAGATGAGAAGAGTACGCCCTTTCCCACTTGATGACATGGACTCTAGTCTCTTGCAATCCTGAGCTGGATGAAGCAGGGACAGACAATAGATGGAGAGAATTATTTCCATTTTTATTTTATTTTCTTGTATTATTATTATGATGTTAAACTTTTCCAAAAGCCTGTGCTGGCATGTAATAGTTCTAGCATTTAGCTGACACTAAGGCTGTGAAGCCTCCACCCAAAAATCTCATTCTGAGCACAATGCTTGCTGGATCCAAAGCACCATCTCCATTCTGAAAGCACAATCTCCTTGACACACATGAATGTGTTTTTCGAGTACAGTCAGCTGTGTGCTGCATTCCAAGTAGCCATTGTTGCTTCCAATTCATACCTTATCAGCATTAAACGCCAACTTTAAATCCCAGGGCCAGGAGAAGAAAAAGCTTCATTAATGATTCAAGGTTCTGTTAGAGAAGCTGACTTGTGAGTAGCAAGAGTAACTTTGAGTGTTTTTGTCAAGCAGTAAGGGATAGTGAAAAAGAAAAAAAAAAAAGAAAAACGACAAAAAAATGGTTTTCTTCTTTCCTACAATAACAACTCCGAAGAGGTGCCACAAAAGATGGCAACTGAGCTCCAGGCTGCTCCAGAGAGCTGTGCAGTAGCTGTGCTTCCACTTTGAGAATGCGCAGACGTGCCACCAACAACACAATGCTGACAATGACCATGCATGCTCAGCAAGTCTTCCCTGGAGTGGTCTGAAAAACAAAAGTCATCTGGGACCAACATGGCTGTTTTGCCTTGCAGACTGGAACATGATGTGTGGGACAAAGCTGCATATCAACAGACAAGATGGAGACGGATGGAGATGGTGAGGGGGCAGTTCAGGACACTGGTAATGTTTATGAGGCCTTGATTGTGGGGGCGTACCTGCTTCTTCTGCAGTAGGGGCATGTGTGCACCCTGTACAGGGAGGAAGGTAAGGGAAGAGTCAGGCAGGGGAGGAGACGGAGCACCTGCTGGGAGGTTTGGCTATCATTTCAAACTTTCTGCATGCATGATGGATCTTTTACATCTACACTCCTCAAAGACCTTCTCTTGACAAGATGAAGTCCTCTAAGTATTCAGTTTTTAGAGTTTTAATACTAACAACCATTACTTTGCTTATCCTGTTGTCAGGATCAAATTAATATCTAGAGTTTTTAAATATGTACAGAACGATAAACTAGAATAAACCAAAAAGAGACAGTTATAACATTCTACGTAGAGACCAGTTACCAGGAAACCATATTTCAACAGTTATGAATAAAAAATGTCAAGACTTTTTACAGAATGTCTTGAGGACATATTTTCCCCACACTGCAGACGAGGTATAGTGTTATTCAGAGGAATATTTCTGGATATGGATGTTGGATGTCTGGGTCATAATACTGCATTTGGCATTTTCTGCTATAAGTCATCATTCTGGAGGAAACAAAGTTTTAAGACCTTTGCACACCAGGTTCAGGCAGGCATTGTTAAAAAATAATTGGCAATGGAAATTATGACGGTGTCTCATTTAAGATTCAGTTTTTTAAAAAAATAAACAATTTAATATTTAATTCCTCAGTAAAAAAATATCATATTCATTATATATTTATGTGTGCAATACTATATATATATATATATTTTTTTTTTTTTTCTTCACAGTACTTGCAATACTGTGCATAGCTTTTACCCACTGAAAATCATTTAGACTACAAGTTAAACTCAAATTTGAAGCAAACTTGGTGACATTTTGCTTTAAAGAAAGTTTGAGCAAATACACTAGGGTGCACAGTGTCATCATACGGCTACATTGTGTATGGCTGTGAAAACACAGATCTTAAAAAAGAACGACAGCCGAAACTCAGCACCTTTGGCAAGCGCTACAGAAAAAAGAAAGAGGTGTCTTTAGGAATTAATTTTAGCTGGATATGTTGTGGTTATTGCTTCAGGACAGTAAATATTGTTTATTCTCTGCAGAAAAGCTGATCACTTCCACTACCGCTCAAAAGTTTGGACACACCTTGTTCTTCAACTGAATAAGAAGATGTGTCCAAACTTTTGACTGGTAAAGGAAGTGATAAGAGACAGTTCTTTTTTTTTTCTTTTTTTTTTCTTTGTAGCGGCTTTAGCCTTTTACAACAACTTTCTCTAACGTGCAACAAAAGGTCGATTCAAACACAACTAATAATGTATAGCACGCATGGTGCTCTGATCTTGCACTAAGTAACCTACCACTATTGCCCTTTTAAAGGCCACTAGTGCAGTTTTAGGAGCACCAAATGTTGGCTTGAGGGCTGCACATTTCTATAAAACATGCCTATGGGTTGCAAAATCAATAAAGCTATGGGATAACAGCAGTTTTGCATTGTTTAAAATATATTTACTAGTTTTAGGCAGACCATTTGACCAGTCATATGTTAATATCTTTCTCATTCCAATAAGGTTGCTACAACAAAAACTTGAATAAATAATGCAAACAGGTTTGCAAGTAGAAGCTTCTAAACATAATGTCACTGGCTAGCTAGAACTGTTGGGTATTTGACTTTTGTAGCGTGTATGCCACCTAGCGTACCGGCCTACATTGCATTTAGCTATAATTCTGTTCTGATTGTTTGTAGATGTGGGAATGTGTATGTTCAAGCTCTGACCTGAAGCCGCAGCATGGCAGGGTGAGGAGACGGAGCAGGGCCAGCAGCACCCTGAGGGGCAGCAGGGTGAAGACGTACAGGAAGGCATCCGCACACAGGAAGAAGCCAAAGATCATCAGCTGGAACCGTCACACAACAACACCCCAAAGACAGACAACAGTTGTCATAGTGAATCAAGCAAAAACAAAAAAAATACAAAAAGAAAAGCACCAAGTTAAATAACAACCATCAGATGTGACATAAAAAAAGGAAATAAAAATAAGCTGTGAATCAATACTGCAGCAAACACATACCTTTGCAGTTTCCTCTAAATTATGAGCCATTAGCTTGTTTGTTTTTTCATTAAGAACTGTTTTTCATTAAAAACTCATTTAAGCACATTTTCTTATTCCAACTTTTGAGGAGAAAGCCATGATGGTACAGGGCACTGCTAGAAAATGTGGGAGGGTTTGTCTCTCATTGGTGGACTCTGTGTGACTTTTCATGAGGGCCTCTCAGGTACCCTGAGGTCGGCTCGACTATTTAATGTAGCAAAGTTACTGAGGCTTTTTATGTTTACATATCGTATTCCTCTGTCACCCCCAAGGAAAAGCACAGGCAGAGCTATGTTAATCCAGGCATGTCAGGAAACACTGCTGCACACAGCAGGTCCTCTCTACTTTGAAAACAATGAATAAAGACCTTCAAACATGTCTGCATAAAGGACAGCCTCATTAGACTCCGCAAACTTATAACTTCACGCAACAGATCATAGCAAAACAAAGAGTTAGATGATGAAGAAATATTAGTAAATTGATTATCATTCCAGTAACAAGGTTGGAAAAATGCTCCTGTTATTGTATTAAAGTTTTATGGGATCGTGTTTTTTGATTCAACAGTGCCACCTGATGGATAAAAAGAAAAGAGAATAAGAGAGAGAACAGCAACATTCAAGAAAATAATATTAATAGTATAGTGAGAATAACAGTGAGAAATACTGTTTAAGAAAAAGGTAAATACATGTAATCAGTTGTGATTCTAATGTGTCATTTCATCATGAATCTTTCCATTATTATTGTTAAATGATATATTATTAAGAAAGTTTCCATGTTGACTAATTCCCAAAAGAAGTATAATGTGTCACCTATAGAATGTGACCTGGGTTATACCACAACTCGTGTTCAACTTAGCAAACAACAGAAATAGGAGCCAGGATCAGGGATAAGTTTCTTTATTATATTTAATACATCATCATGTAGTTTTAATTTTGTAGTTTAGTTTGTGGTGTGGGTGTCAGCGAGCTGATAACTTGCTCAACCACTCAAAAAGAGTTGTTTTTTTAATCTCTGCTGCATTATTTATTCTTTGAATGTCAGCAGTTTAATATAGAGTAGCTGGAGTTCAAGACAAAATATAAAAAAAAGGTATCTTATTCTGTCTTAAAGCAACTTCATGTAGCAATACTACTTCTGACCACACGGGGACAGCATTTCACAAGAAAGATAATGCTTCAGTTCCTGGCTTCACTGATTGTCAAAGTAACACAACGCATATTGCTGACAGTAAGTGTATAAATCGAAGCTGCCTTGAGCGTATCAAACCAGCCTTGGATATTTTATGTTTTCCCCCTGAGAATTTAAAAAAGGGGTTGTTAATCAGGATCACTAATCTGATAAATTTAGTGATGAAAATAGTAAGTTAAAAATGTATTATCATTACATTTGTCAAATAAAATTAGCATTTAAATGCAGTAATTTAATTTTACGATAGTCGTCAAATATCTGCATTTCTGTCAGCCACTGATCAATCTGACATTTATTCAAACTTGATCAATTTGATTAGAAGGTGACACATCAGCATTCAGTACTGATAACAGATGATAATTAAATGCTGTTGAACCATTATTTGATCTGAGCTATGATCAAAGACAGAATCTGTGAAAGACTTTCACAGGCAAGTTAATCCCAAACTGGATATAACCTGCTCCAGAACAAGTTATGAGTTCAGTGTGAGTTGCCATGGTGATTGAGCCAGGTTAAAAAGAGAAAAAGAGAGCCACGTTCTTGATCCTGGAATCTGGCTTTAGTCACAACAGAACTTGCTTACACTCTTACCTGGGTCTCATACTACATTCACAATGATATTCAGATTTTGTTTCAGTTGCTGATAGCTTGCTCAGTTGCACATAGTACATATCTGGTTTATTTACTTTAAAAAGTGAAGAAAACCTTTGGAGTTTCTACATTTTCTATCCAAATAGTCAGTTGAGGGAAGATGCAGAAATTTTAGTGGGCTTATAAGGTTTAGAGGTCACTCAGTTTACAGCACTGTAAAATGATAACATGCCCTTTCTAACAATCCTTCTGGAGATAAAAGCAAGTGGATGGAGATAGCCAAAGACTAAAGGGAACAATCATTTAGGGCCATGAGTGTATGTTACCTTTTCAAGCTCCTTGGGAATACGCATGCATGTGTAAACTCTCTCTCTGCGCTCGGTGTACTTTGCCTCATTGTGTTCCAGGAAGTAACCTCTGGTGAGTTCGGCACAAATGAAGCGTGTCAACGATGGATCTGGAACAACACGAAGGCAACGGTGTTACCACAAAGCCATTCTCTGCAACAATTGCAGCTGTCAGTACAATGAGTCTACAATATTACGAGTGTTACACTGAAGCGAGAGAGGAGGAAAGTTCTCAACGAGTGATAAAAAGAACAAGTAACATTTTTATTTCAGGCTATACCAGATTCCCATCACAATCCAAAAATATGCATGAAGAGGGGTTTGAAACTCACCATGGCTGTGACGCTGAAAGAATATTTGTGTGACCCTATGATGGACTAGAGAGCTAAATAAATGCATCTTTGTCAAACCTCAAAGTGTTAAATGAAGTCATTTTTGATACAGAGTCTGACAAGATTCATATGTTTATGCCTAAGGAATATAATTGTTAAAACAGTCAGCTGTAATTTGATTTTACTGAGTCCAATGACAGCAGATGCAACTAATGATTATTTTCACCATTTTTCCTCAGTCAGTTGCTTAAACAATTCACACAGAAAATATAAGAAAACTTTAAATAATAACATATAATAATAATGGATATTATCAATAATAATAATAATAACAACAATAACAATAGTGCATAGGCTCTGACATCCCATCACTTTGTCCTGACATTTTGATTTGTAGTGAGTTCAGTTTACTTTCATAGTTATTATTTAAAAACAGATGAAAACAATGTTAATGCTTACCAAGTATTTTTCACAATAAAATATAAAACAAACCTTTCGTTTTTACTCTGATGTCATAATGTTGTACTATGAGTAAGTTCTTATCACAATATATCATTAAATGTCAAGAATTAATGAGACAAAGAGACTGAATATTTTGTTGTTATTATGACTGATATGATTGTTGTTTTTTTTCCTCCTTTGGTTGGCCAGTAAGAACACATCAAACCTGTCACACCTCATAGATGGGAGACAAAGATGAGTTTACTGTAAAGATGATGCATCAACTTGCAGCAGTTTTGCTGCTGAAGTGGAAATCAAACTGGGAGCTAAAACAAGTTAGATCAGAGATATTGATTAAGAAATATTCCACATAAAATTAACATATAAACAAA
>JBAMYA010045616.1:0-11593 GCA_037176975.1 Arrhamphus sclerolepis | reverse complement strand
TCTGAGAAAAGACTTCTGACTTTAATCTCAGAATGAAGTCAGAATTCTAACTTTTATTCTCAGAATTCTATTTTTTTTTTTCTTCAGTGGCTCTAATACTCTTCCGTACTGTATAACACACAAATGTCTGTACAGCTCAGCTGAAAATATTGTGTTAATCTGTGAAGGGAAATTCAGAATAAGTCTGCACTGAACACTTGGAAGAAACAATGAATTGTCCCCAGAGAATCATCTTTCACTTCACATAGGGAGAGTCTGCAGCCGTTTCAGAATATCATATCAGATATTTAAGGACATCTTATGAATTTAAAGAATACTGAGATTCCTCAGTGAGTTTTGAAAGTTTTCCTATATTTATTTTAGTGTTAGTGCTAGCTGGTTTCCTTTATTTCTTCCTGATTTTTTTAAGGTATCTCAACCTTTCCTGTGTGACATTCATACAATTTAGCACCAGATGTTTTATTGAGAATTTTGCAAACATTTGATTTCACTCACCAGACAAACGAACGATCCTAGAGAAGATATATATTACATTGCTTTTGACATATCCCTGATATTGTTGAATGGTGACTAATATGTAGTGAATATTTGTGATATTTTTTACATGTGTTTTGTTATCTATTCTTTTATTGTCTAATTAATTCTTATATGTTGTCTGTATCTCTGTCTGAAACTGCTAACTCTGCTGCTGCCTGTCTTTGCCAGGACACTCTTAAAAAAGAGATTTTTAAACTCAATGAGGCTATTTCCTGGTTAGATAAAGGTTGAAATAAATAAATAAAATAAGTGCAAATAGATGTGTTTTTGAAAAAAAACTTTTTTAAAAAAAGCTTTCAAAATCTGCATTGCATAATTCAAGTAAATTCAACACAAAATTTTCAGATAGAATTTTTTTTCGTGAAAGTGTTATTGTATTAGTAGTCACAGCACAACAACCTCTAGAGGATTATCATGCAGAACTGCTATAGCCTAAGCATCAACATCTCCCACACTCCATTAAAACATAAACATTAAGGTGGAATGCAGCAGGAAACACAGGAAACCAGAATTGCTTTACCCCTGCTGACTGCACCTCATCTCATGGGTTCAAACATGTATTCATTAAGGTGTTTTTTTTTGTTTTTTTTTTTTTAAGTGAGGTATCACAGCTTCTTAGCACCTGGTTTCCTTGGAAACAGTTTTCAAATATAAATAGGGGTGAGAAATTCTCTTTTTTGGTATTATCATGTAATCAGAGGCAGGATGTTCAGATTTTCTATGACATGTCATTTATGATTTTTTTTTCTTTTCTTTTCACAATGTCACATCAGTCTTTTCTTGCTGGGGTGTGAAGTTTATTCTAATTTATTCCATCCTCCTTTATGTTTCCTAGAGCTGTTGGATCACTACTGTTTTTTTTTTTTTTTTTCTGAAAACAGAACCTCAAACAGGCCAACATATATCAAAAAATATACTATAAGCATACACACAAACCTAGTTCTTACTAATTTCCAACAATGAGGACCAATCTCTCGCTCTATTGCATATGGACTCATTGATCCATATAGAAAGACCAAGTAACCCATACTCTCTAAGAACTCCACACAGGGATACAGTCAAATATCTTCTCCAAGTATAATTTACTCTCGTATATGCTGCAGTATCTTTGATTATTTAACTTTCTTAGTCATTATAGATGGTTATCACTGTTGGCAGGTAGGATCTCATGTACTGGTCTGTCTTGTAGCCATTGATGGTACTTATTGTTCCCACACCATGCCACAAAGTGGTCCACCAGTTCTCTGTACTTGGTCTCTTGTCCATCACTGAAACCTCCGAACTGCATAGTCATCTGAGTATTTCTGCCGATGACATATACTGGAAGTCTGAGGTGTACAGAATGAAGAGGAATGGTGAGAGTACAGCCCCCTGTGGTGCTCCCGAGCTGCTGACCACCTGGTCAGACACACAATTATTCAGTCTCTCAAACCGTGGTCGGTTTGTCAGGTGGTCAGTGTTCCAGGTGATTGTGGAGGCATCGATAGGGAACCATAGTAAAGCAGGCTGGATGGTGTTAAATGCACTGGAGAAATCGAAGAACATGATCCTCACAGTGCTGCTTGTTTTTCCCCGATGACTGTGGGTTTGTTGAAGCAGGTGTATGATGGCATCTTCAACTTCAACCCCAAGACAATAAGCAGACTGCAGAGGGTCCTGGAAGGTGCTTGTTTGTTTACTTAGGTGGGCCAGTAGAAGTCTCTTCAGAACTTTCACAAACAATGATATTAGGACAATAGGCCTATGGTGATTAAGGGCAAGTGAATGTTTTAATTATTCTTTTTGTTTTTTGGTACTGGAACAAGCCAGGATGTCTCCTGTTTGGCCATCAAGACTCTGGTGCTGATAAAATCTGGACCTGAAGCCTTGTTCTGTTTGAGTCTCTGCAGCTGCCTCTTCACCTGACTGCTAGAGGCAGGCAGGCAGGAAGTGAAGGCAAACGTAATGCCAACATCTCCTAAACTGGATAAAGACAACGATGAAGCAAGAACAAGATCAATGACTGAGGAGTAGATGAGGCATTTGTGAGAAGCTGTAGGTCAAAGGAGCATGAGAGGTTTGTGGCTAAGGGCCGAAGAGGAGGGTGCATACCCAAGTTTTTTTTTTTTGCTCCAGCAAATACTAAGGCCAAAGTACAATTTTCCTCCTGATACCAGTCAGCTGGTGTCTGTTCTGCCAGGGAAAAACCCAACATATAACCTCTGAACAAGTAGAGTGTGTAAGTAGGGTGACGATACAAAAATAAAACGAGAACATAGCCTTGATTTTTCCGCGCTAACATCAGAATAATGCCAGTGCATATGTGCCAGCTTTGCACATAGTGCGCTCAGCCTCCCACTTGTCCCTACCAGGACAATACATGGCAAAATTTTTGTGCAGTTCATCTGTGAAGCTACACTTTCACTTCAGTATTGTGTGCGCAATGGTGCAGCGCTGTCTTTTCTGGTCCTTCTGTGTATGTGTTTATACGTCGCAGAGCCGCCCACAAGGCAGCCTCTTGGGAAGTACGTCATGCAACAAAGTATCGTAGTATTCTGTTCAAAGCACCAAGCAATTTAAGTAGATGCTTAATGGTGCTATGAAAAACAGTGAAAACCAGACATTTTCATGGATTTATAAACTCCCCAGATGCCCCAGACAGGACGTAAAAAGTGGACATGTCCATGCAAAAGAGGACGTTTGGTCATCCTAGGAGTAAGTAATCTCACTCCAGCCCAGTGGCTCTCACCCTAGGCAACTGCAGAATGGAAAAAGGTCCTACCCCCCTCAAGGACATAAATACCACAACCAATTTTAATGTTTAACATGATTATTGAGGCATATGGTTTGTTTTTCTTTTCTCTTTTCTTTGTCTGAACTTGGTCTGACCTTGCCATGCAGTTGCCAGGACTTGTATTCCTGGAAAGATTATCACCTGTTTTGTAGTTTTGCCTTTTTAAAATAAATAATGACATATCATAATATATCATATTGTTTACTATTTAGTCATTGCAGCATGGTGGCTTGGTGGTTAGCACTGTTGCCTCACAGCAAGAAGATTCCTGGTTCAAGTCTCCACAGGGGCCTTTCTGTGTGGATGTTGCATGTTCTCCTTGTGCTAGCATGGGTTCTATCTGGGTACTTCGGCTTCCTCCTACAGTCCAAAGACATGCACGTTGGGTTGATTGGTGATTGTAAGTTCCCCCTAGGTATGAGTGAGAGTGTAAATGTTTGTTTGTTAATATATGGCCCTGCAATGGACTAGTGACCTGTCTAGGGTGTACCCCTGGCTTTTGCCCAAAGATAGCTGAGATATGCTCCAGCAGACTCCTGTGACCCTTCACAGGGATAAACAGGTGTAGATAATGGATGGATGTTTAGTCATCTGAGATTATAGTTGCCTAATTTTAAGACTTAGTCAGATAAAATTATGTTTTCATATCCTGCAAAACATTTTGCACTGAAAGAGTGTGCACATTCCTTTACGCATAAATTTTGTTCTACCTCAATATTTTTGGGGCTGTGGTGCTGTTTCTGAGAATCACTTTCTTTCCCTTCCTTGTGCCTTGGCCACAGTAGGAGAATGTGCGTGCATAATAGAAAGAAAATGTCACTATGATAAATCTAACCTTTCCAGGGAGCCCTTAGTGGCGGTGTACCTGTGTACTTGCATTAATAAGCAGATTTATCAAATGGAGAGTTTTCAATTGTATTAGTGTTTTTGAGAGTAATTGGTTTCAACATGTCAGGCATGTTAAATCCTGACACCTCAATCACTGCAGTTCCAAACATCACACAAAATAAAATAATAAACTTTGTATCAGATGCAAAGTTTCCTTCTTTCCTTTTGCCACTGGAAAGGAAAACTTTCTAAGCATTTGGGTCTTTTATTTTTCAGCAGCCCAGACGTCCCTACCCACATCCATCTCCTCCTGTCCAGATTTGGATTTAGTTTGGTGTTGTTTTATTGCTTTGTGAGGCTCTGGGTTTTGTTTAGTGTTGGTGTTCTTTAGTCTTGTCTTGTGTTTTATGTTTTCTTGTCTCTGTCCTGTTCTGTTTCTTTTATCTTGACTTCCTGTTTTATTTTGAAGGTTTGTCTTTGTCATGTTATGTTCTGTTTGACTTTCCTGGTTCCTGATGTTTTTCACCCCTGGTCGTTTTCTTCTGGTCTTGTTTTTCCTCTGGTTCTAGTTCTGGTTGTGCTTTTTTTCTTGGGTTTCTGTCTGGTCTGGATGTTTTTGTTTCCTTGGAACTGCCATTACTTTTGCAATAAAATATTTTTTTGTTGTACTACTTCTGCCTCTTGCTTTTATGCATTTGGGTTCTAACCACTCCCTTCTTTTCATGACACCTCCAGGAGAATACAGATGGTGGTCCCAGGTTAGAAAATAGCCTTTTTGACTTAGAACCATGGTCTCAGATTTGGAGGTGCTGATTCTCATCCTCACTCCTTGTGAACCACTCCACAAGGAGCTGAAGATCCTTGCTTGATGAAGCCAACAGGACCATATCATCTGCAAAAAGCAGATTACCAATTCTGAGGTCACCAAACCAGAACCCCTTCCCCTCCTAGAAATTTTGGCCATAAAAGTTACTGTGGCAACTCAAGGGCTGCTGTGATTTTATTGGTAATTTTTGGTATGGAATGAAGCCCGAGAAGTCCACCTTGGGAATTGCACTAAAGGAATTTCAGTTTATACAAGAAAAGAAGGCACTCACGCTCATTCAGTAAAGAAGGGCAGGAGGTTCAGAAAATACAATTTATTCAGATATGAAATTACAAGAATAATTAAGAATTAAAAAAAGTAAAATTGCCCACCTATTCTAGTGGCTGAGGCTTACCAAAACTAAGCCAAACTAAGCCACTCATACAGCAAACAGTGATGCGGGAAGAAAACCAGGATCACTCAGCATACGATGGGGACCCTCCTACCTGAGACACCAACACCACCAATGTCGGCCTCCTGTACTAGAGCAGAAAACACAATTAAAAGGGAAATTAATTAAAAACACAAAAACAAAAAACAAACACAAAATAGACAAGCTTAACTCTAAATCAGGGTTAAATGGAATAAGCATATTTTATAAAGGAAAATTATACAACAGTGGGTAAAAGGAGGATCTCGGACCAGAGATACTAGTTACTATAACCCATCTGAAAAGAAAAAAAAAAAAAAACTATTTAACAATTAACACACAATGTTAAAAATGACATCATCCACTGGGCCACATATACAGTTCTGAAAGATGACCGTCAGTTTAATTGGCAGCTGGCAGCTGACAATCCAATGCTCGCATCCAAATATAGTCCAGCACTCTCAACCTCAGCTGAAAATTAAGAAAACGCTGTAAAGTACAACTGATCAATGCAAAGTGTAGCCAACCAGTGATGGGTGAAGTGAAGCCATCTAAAGCTGAGCAAATCAGAGCTGAGCGAAGCTGAAGTTAAATGAAGCAGAATATAGCAGAGTTCTAAACTTGTCCAGGTAACTGATCCAAGAAAACTCCAGCCATGTGTCCAGACCATCAGGCATCTTCCTCTATGAGGAGAGGTGTGAGGTGGAAGTGCTGTAACACACACATATGCACCTACACCAAGAAACAGCTGGAGCAGTGAGTGATTACAGTGCCACCAATCTGCAGATGAACATGGAGGAACAAGCAAGAGCAAGGAAGTTGATAGGCCTTTGAGTCAAAGAGGTGTGAGATGACAAGAGGAAAAAGTATGCTTTTTATAACCACAGGTCCTCACTCCAGATACCTGCGGCATAACAGACCGCCCCTGAATTACAACACAGTAGCATAGCACGACATCCAGCGATGCAAACCAAACTCTCATTCACTAATGGGGACTGCTGATACGAAAGTTTAATAGGTTCAACATTGAGCAGTTACTCCATGATGGTCTGAAAATTCATTTGAGACCCTCAAATGAACATTTTAACTCTGTTTACATTCTCCTCATAAAAGCTGGTTAGATATCACTGTCATAATGTTATTAAAGTGAACTCTTTTTTTAAAGTTTTAATTTAAGACTTTGACTGTGGTTCACATTTAAACCCTGGGTGAGTGTTAATTCCAACTCTGAGGATGTTAAAATTATATTTCGTGATTTTTTTTTTTTTTGCAGTGCAGAAATAATTTAAACAGTATTTCAGTCATGGGAGAAGAAGTAGAAGTGGTGGAGGAGTAGAAATACCTCTGTGTTTACCTGGAGAACAGACTTCTTCAAATTTGCCTCCATGTGCAATATGGAGGCAAATTTGCTTGCAAAACTGCATGCAAAAGCTAAACGTAAATTCAGTAAGCTTGGAATTCACGTTGGCAGTAATGACCTCTGGCTACGCCAGTCAGAAGTCACTAAAATGAATATTGAGTCGGTGTGTAACTATGCAAAATCAATGTCGGACTCTGTCATTTTCTCTGCACCTCTCCCTAATTTGACCAGTGATGACATGTACAGCCGCACGATATCATTTAGTCGGTGGTTGTCACAAAGGTGTCCAGCAAATGATGTGGGCTTAGTTAATAACTGGCACGCATTCTGGGGAAGACCTGGTCTGATTAGGAGAGACGGCATTCATCCTACTTTGGATGGAATGCCTTTCTTATCCAGTAATTCGGGCAAGTTTATTGATAGTCCTAAACTCTGACAATCCAGAGTCCAGGCCAGGAGGCAGAGTTGTGGCCCTAAACTCTTCTCTGTGCTTCACTTAGAGCAGTCACCCACCCACTATCCCGTTAATTCTGTGTCTGCCCCGGACCATGCAAATCAGTAAACGCATCCAAATCTAAAAAATCAGAATCTAATGATGGAAAACCTTGGAAACCTTATAATCTTCCTCCAGTGAAAATCAATAACTTGACAGAAGACAGAAACATGGTGATCAAGTGTGGTTTGTTTAAAATTAGATCTCTTTCCTCTTTTGGTAAATGATCTGATCTCTGATCACCAGTTTGACCTTCTCTGTCTTACAGAAACATGGCTGCAGCAAGATGATTATATTAGTCTGAATGAATCGGCTCCACCTACTCATACTCATTATCATATTCCTTGAAGCACAGGCTGTGGAGGCAGAGTAGGGGCAGTTTATAATTCCAGTTAAACATTTAACTTTAAGCTAAAACATAGTTTTACTTCATTTGAAAACCTGGTGTTCAGTTCACATCTGCCAGGCTCCAAGTCACCAGCACCAGTTGTCCTGGCTATTGTTTACTGTTCTCCTGGTCCTTATTCACAATTTCTTTCTGATTTCTCAGACTTCATTTCAGATCTAGTTCTCCAGTCAGATACGGTCATCATAGTTAGTAATTTCAATATTAATGTGGATGTGGGGAGTGACAGCCTTAGTTTTAGTTTTACTGCTCTAGTTGACTCAGTTGGATTAAGTCAACATGTGGAGGATCCTGCTCACCACAGCAATCATACGCTGGACTTGGTTCTAACTTATGGAATTGAAGTCAAGTCCTCAACAATCTTCCCCCCAAACCCAGTTCTATCTGACCATTTTTTAATCTCTTTCCAGTTTACTTGCCACAATATTACCAGATGCAATAAAAAGATCTGTTACAGTAGAGACCTTGCTGACAGTTCTGTCATGAAATTCAATGAAGAAATTCCTGCTCTACATGGGCACTTGTCTATGATGCTATGGACAGCTCTGAGGGTCTGCACCCTTCTTGCATTGATAATCTTGCAGATGGCTCTACAGAGTTCCTGTGTTTAACTTGGGATGCTGTTGCTCCTTTGAGAAGAAAAGTAGTCAATCCTAGAGAGTCTGCACCTTGGTCTTAAACAGAAATGAAGAAAGCCAAAAGGAAAGTGGTGCTCTACAAACTTAAAGGAATCCCATCTAGCTTGGAAAAATAATGTATAAATGTATTGTGAATTAAGCTCAGTTGTCTCTCACAGAGAACCATCTACAGGACCCTGTTCCCTTTGAGCTTTTTAAAGAATTTTAAAATGATGTAATGCTGGATCTTGTCAATATATCCCTCTAATACGATATGTACCTGTAAGTTTTAAGATTGCAGGAATTAAACCTCTACTCAAAAAGATGTCTCTGGATGCTGAAGATATAACTAATTACAGACCTATTTCTAACCTTATTTTTTTTATCTCTAAAAGTCTTGAGAAAATTGTTCTAAATCAGTTAAATGATTTGTTGCATACACTTGTGAGTGCCTTCCTCAGCTACCTTAGTAGGTCGCTGTTGCCTTTGGACAAGGGCAGATGTCATCAGGTGGTGCTCAACCTTCGCTGGGTGTTTCGGCCCTCAACCACAACACCCTCCAGTTGGTGGGCCTGCAGTGAGTGGCCAGCTCACTGCCCATCTGTCTCTGGCCTCCAGCATTCACATCCATGCACGTTCAGCCTCTTCCCCCATTCTTCGAGCCGCTTGCTTCCTGCTCCGCTCATCCAGGCCAATAGCAGTAAGGAAGTGCCATGCTGACCTTTCTGGGAATCCCCGGCACCCTATCTCCACAGGGAACAGCCATGTTTGCCAGCCCTTTTCTCTGCAGTCTTGGGCTAGCTGCTGGTACTTTGCTGCCTTCCTTCAATGTGCCTCCTCACAGCCCTCCTCCCATGGCACGGTGAGCTCAACTTGGATAATCTTCTGGTCCTTTGTTGACCATAAGACGTTGTCAGGGTGGACGGTTGTTTGGACCACCTCAGGGAACTGCAGCTTTCTCTCAAAGTCCACCCTCATCTCCCAGGAACTTGCGGTGTGCAGGATGCTAGTCCTTTTCCTCTTTGTGGTCAGTGCAGGCCTGTTTCCTTCCTTAAGGAAGGCGATCGATCTCTCTGGGGCTGTGCCAGCTGGTCTCTTCTTGACTGTGAATGAGCAGCCACACACACACCAAAGTCTGGTAACATTTTATTTTATTTATCATGTAAACAATAAAAAGTAACATATCATATTTCATTTTCTTTTATCAACAAGGTCCGGCAAAGAAAGAGTTGACTGATTGGGTGCACACATTCGGTTAACGTTTCTTTTTTTTTGTTTTTTTGGTTTCTTGAAGCTAATTTTCTTCTTTTGAGTTACCAGTTCTGGAAGAAGCAGCTGGGGATGGGGAAGTCATCAGGCCTGTGAAAAGAGTCCCAGCTTCTCTGGATCCACTTAAATGGGACTGAGGCCTAATTGAACAAAGCCACTGGATCTGGAGAAGGGGTTTAGGAAGAGTTTAGGTTTTCTATTTTGGTTGTTTTTTTTTTCTTTGTTCTTTATTTGAAGAGTTTGGATTGTTTTCGATTTTTCTTCTTTTCCCTAAAGGTTACTGTTTAGTACTGTATTGATTGGTTTAATTTGTTGATGTAATTTAAGTAGATATTTTGTTCCCCCCTCTGTGTCAAAATGGCCTGATCAGCCAGTATATGTTTCCCTCATGTGTCAGTTAGTCAGGTCAGTTTGTGCTTCAGTTACCTATGGTTAGTTCTGTTAAAGTTTAATTATGTTGATCTCATTTATGGGCCCAGAATTATTAAGTGTTATGTTTTAGTTTTGTTTTTTTGTAAATAAACTTCAAAGATCGTTTCTAAAATTCCCTGTGCTGTCCTGATTTCTGGCTCGGTCCCTCACATTGACCCTCTCACGGTCTATGGTGTCAGCCAATGAGAGGAGAGCTTTATCGTGGCGCCACCTATACCGCCCCTGGGTCAAAGCTGTTTTGCACCCAGACAGTATATGTGCCAAAATCCCTTCTGGGTACACAGCTTACAGAGTGGATCCTCTCTTAGTGCTCACGTGTGCAGATGTACTGGCAAAGGAAGGGTGTCATAGAAAGATCTCAGGAGAAAAGAGATATGATATGGTTCCAGTCACCACAGATCTCTCCAAGTGACTTTGTGCCTGGGCAAATCCCATTTTGTCCAGGCCACCTGGGAACCATGTTCGACTGCCCTGGCCAATCATCTCTCCTCCTCCCTGCTCCTCACCTCCGCCTGCACCATATCTCATCTGGTCTTTGCATTTGCATCTCCCCAGGTATGAAAGCGAGCAGAGCCGAGGCCTTGTTGGTGGACGCACTGGTTGCCAACTATATCCTGCAACTTTAGAGAGTTCACTGCCTGCTCCACAGCTGCGTTGGCAGCCCACTTTCGTCCAGACCCAGTAGTAACGCCAGCTTGATTTACCAGGTTGTCGTTGGAATCCCTCAGGCTTAGGATAACACTGCTTTTTCCCACCTTGTACTCTTCAACAACAGATGACAGTGAGAGTTGACAGATGACAGTGAGAGTTGCAGTTGGCCAGACCTGATGTAAAGGCCCACTGAGGAAAAAGTTGGGGGCCCAGCCACCTCCATAAATGCTTGTTGCTCTTCCTCTCAATGGCCTCGATGGTGGTCATAGGAAAGTCATAGATGGTGAATAGCCAGAGGGGCCTTGGCAAGAGGCCATGTTGTTATAGCCAGGTCTTGAACTTGCCCGGGAGTAGAGATTTATCAATCCTCTTTAGCAATCATTCTGCTTTGCAGCCTCAGCAATACTGGCACCATCTGCCAGCGACGCATCAAACCACTTTCCCAGGCTCCTTATTGGGTTTCTTTCAATGGATGGGATGACCTCGCCCACTTGGAGGCTGAACTTGCTGGTAATTTTGCTCTTCTTGATGACCATGTGTCTGGACTTCCTGGCTTTGAACTGCATCCCTACTAGGGGTGGAGCCAAACCCGAATACGGTATTCGGAAAGGCACAAATAACTTGTTTTTTATGAATACTTATTTCGAACAAATACTTTAAAAAATATTTGTATTCGGGAACAAGAAAAACTTTATATCAAAAGCTACGTTTCCTCATGAGACTATAGTGTCCGGATGAGTGAGTGAGTGACGTTCAGAAGTCGGGGGGAGTGAAAGAGGTGACTGACAGGCTGCTCCACACAGCAACAGAGAAGGCTCGGCTGAGCGAAAAAAACAAACACTTAACTGCGTCACTGTTTTTGTTGAATAAATGTTTGTAGCTTAACTGGATTCTGGAGGCAGTTAATAACTTTTAGGAAGCGGAGTTTGATCGGGAGATTATTCCATTATGCTGCATTATTGACGTCTGCAGTCGGGTGCTCTCATGTTCGC
>JBAMYA010045615.1:0-11593 GCA_037176975.1 Arrhamphus sclerolepis | reverse complement strand
GGACATTATTGTCCTCAAAAGAGTGTCCCTTCTCCTTGAGATGGAGATGGACTGCAGAGTCTTGTCCTGTGGAGGTGTCTCTCCTGTGTTGAGCCGTTCTTCTATGGGGAGGTTGGTTTCTCCAACGTACAGGTCGGAGCTTCCTCTCTGCACTGGACTGCATATACGATGTTACTGTGTGTCTCCCTGGGGGTTTTGTCCTTCGGGTGAACCAGTTTCTGTTTTAATGTTGTCATGGGTTTGAAATGGACCAGGATGTGGTGGTTGTTAAAAATCCTACGGAGTTTCTCTGATTCTCCAGCTACGTATGAGATGACAACATTCTTTGTCAGCCGGCTGTTGAGCATTTTCTTTTAACTTTTGAGAGGATGGCATGTGCTTGCAGATGGCCAAAAAGTGACTGGGCATTCCAGTTGATTCCACTTTTGACTGGTAAAGCCAGAAGTGCATATGTACATATGGATGTGGATGACTCAATGGACTATGATCATGTTGAAGCTGTTATTTTACAGAAATATGAAATTAACAGTGAGACCTATCGTCAGAGGTTCCTCTCTCTCCATGTGGAACCAAATGAGTCCCCTAAAGAGCTTCATGTGAGGCTTAAGAACCTTTATGGGAAATGGGTCCAGCCCCGAGGTAAGACTGTTCAAGAAATTAAGGAAGTTATAATTCTTGAGCAGTATTACCGAATGTTGTCTCCAGAACACCAAGTTTGGATTAAGGAACAGAACCCAAAGGACGTATTTGTGGCAGCCCGTAGGAAGACTCAATCATGGGCTTTTAAAACTGCAAAAAGGGATTTTTGACCGATCCCAGGTAACTTCAGTACAACTGGAAAAGTGGGTAAGCAGTCTGGAAAAGAGAGAGGTTTTTTTTTCCGGGCAAAAAAAACTCTCTGAAAAAAGCCTATCTGCTATTTGTGTGGGCAGGAAGGCCACATAAAGCCTATGTGTCCTCAGAATCCTGCTAAACTCGCTCAGATGTGTTTTGTACCCAGCAAGAGTGAGGTATTGAACAGACAAAAGCAACCACTGGTGGAGACCACAGTGGAGATAGATGGGCAGAGGGTCAAGGCCCTGATTGACACAGGAAGCACCCAGTCACTTGTACACTGCATTTATGTTTCACCATATAATATTTGCACCTCAGAATCAATACCCATCAGCTGTGCTCATGGAGATGAAAAATGGTATCCAACAGCAGACATCTACTTGAAAGCGCAAAGACATGTTTACCTGTTAAATGGCAGAGTTATGGACGATTTACCTTTTCTTTTTTACCTTGTTTTGGGGAATGATCTTCAAGTTCTCACTGATCTAAGGCTGAGATTGAAGGGGGTCCAACCAATGAACGGAAGTCTCGTACACAGAGCAAATGAGACAAATTCAAACACACAACAGCCTCTTCTGTGTTACCTGAACCTGAGGTACAGCCAAGTTTTTAAATTCCTGATAATATAGTTGAGCTGCAGCACCAGGATAGAAGTTTGGCTGACCTTACTAAGAAAGCTGAAGAGGATGGAAGTGCAGAGGAATTCTGCATGCAAAATGGCAGTAAAACAATTTGTAGTAACTGTAGAAACTGTTTTAACTTTGGGCCAGAATATGTTTTTATACCTTTGTCCTTGTGCCTTACTGGTTGGTCCATGACAATCATACTTTGGTGTTTTTAAACAACTATATCATGTGCAAGAAGAGTTCTTGTCTTAGAGAAATGTGCAACAGTGTGTGAGAGAGAGAATTTGTCTCAGTGCACGTGTGCGGTCCATGCACATGCCTTCGTAAGAGTGAATGGTGGTTACAATGCAAAAGATGGGTGCGATGCACTCAGGAGGGAGGGATGAGGAGGGATGAATTACATGAGTGAGATTTTGGCGCCTTGTCACTACTGAATCATAACAGGCTACAAATAATTATAAATACTGTATATGTTCTAACAAGTGCTATCAGTTAGCAATCATAAAAAACATGTTAGCTTGCAGATCAGGGGTATTCAGCTAAAATTTAAAGACGTCCACTTAGGTAATATTCCCTAAAGCAAAGGTCTGGAACATCATTCTGACTGAGTTTGCTGTGGTTTAGTGTGATCCATAGTGAAGTTGTCTATAGGTGGATCAACGTCTGCATGGAATCAACATCTGACGGTCAAACCAAATAGATGAAATGTTTGTTGTTTTTTTTAAATATTATGCATCGTAAAAGTGGATGCAAAAGTCATTTGAGAACAAATAAAATAAACTGAAGCAACAGCTTGAATATTCCATTGAGAGAACTGAGCTGGAGCTTGTCCTGCAAGGATTTTAAAGCTGAGCTGGGATGGTGTCAGGGTCTTTCTGGTGGCCAGATGCTGGGCTTCTTCAAATGCAGCTGGTTGACCTGCAAGCAGATGTGGCCCTGAGAGAGCAGTTTGGACCGATTGACCCTGACACTGTCTGGCTCCAAACGGTCTCTGAGACAACTTTCTCAGCTCGAAGGAAAGTGTCTGCATACATGTTGACCACGTTTGGCTCCACATACAGCTGTGAGGCAGCTTCCTCTACAATGAAGGTGATTAAAACTAAGTTTGGTTCCAGGATCTCCAATGAGCACCTGCACATGTGGATGAGAAAGGCCCTGAGACCCTTCCAGTCCAGATTTAAAATCCTTGCAGGACAAACTCCAGCTCAGTTCAGAGACTGGGAAAAGAGGAGAGACTGTTAAACTGTTCAGATATTATTTATTTTTTAAAAAGTTTACCCTTGGTTTTTTTGTTCTCAAATTACTTTTGCATCAACTTTTAAGGTGATTAATGTTTCAAAAAACATTTTATTTATTGTCTTTTTTTCATTCAAGTCTGATCTGTACGATTTAATGTATGAATAAACATTTTTGAAATGTCTTTGAACGGTTTTCCTTTATTTGATTGGACAGTCAGATGTTGATTCCATGCAGATGTTGATCCTACAGACCACTTCAGTCTAGATAAACTGAACCACATGATGGAGTCTGTCCATTCTGGGTTGAAAGCCCTCCACTTTTCTCTTCTTGGACAGTGTCATGAGTAATTACTTTCCTCTACCTGTTTCTTACTTTTTCTGCCTTTCACTCACCCGTCTCTCCATCTTTTCTGTCGATTCTCTTGCTGTCTTCCGCTCCGTAGCCTCTGTCTCACTCAGACCCACAACGTTCTTTGATTTGCTGCGTAACGTCATGACTTAATTCACATCTGATTGGCCCGTGCGTTTCCTGGTCAGCTGAACCAGTAAAGCCAACAGCAAAAAAACAGAAGTGTCCCAACAAAGTTTAAAACTGTAATTTACTGGTTATGGGTGCGGGTCCACATACCCCGGTGTCTGGGTCCAAATCCGGTCGAGATCGAGTTACTTGACTAATCATGTCAGCCCTACATCTCACCGTGTCTTGTTCTTTTATTCGACAGCACACACAGCCTTTATAAAGAGAGGTGTTCTTCGTCCTCAGCTTTCTCTTCTTTCTTCATACGTGGTTCAAGTCTCTTCTGAAACCCTCTGAACTGTTAACCGAGCCTCCAGGGGTCAACACCCTGTCGACGTACAAGTCCGTTGGTGGCATTTTTATGTTGAAATTTTCCCAGATTCTCTGCTATTTTCATGTGTGAATTCCTGCCAGCTCCATGTGCAGTGCAACATCCCAGAATCAAGGAGATTTTTCCAGAATACGGAGCAGGAGAACCTGCTGGAATGATTTTAAACCTCTGAATCAGTACAGAAGTCCTGGGGACGTATAGCCCGATCTCACGTGATTAAAATAATACTTCTCTGTCAGGACACTTTGGTTTCAGACGATGAATTACAAAACACACTTGTTCAGCTGTGTTTTAGTCCATTAAAAATTAACTTAAAAGATCTAAGACTTCAATAAGATTGTGCAGAAAAACTCTCTGAAGTTGTTTTGTCTAACCTGGTCTAATTTGTCTGCATGTGCACTTTTCCATTTGTCTTCATGGCCACATTTGGTCAAATATCACAGCGTCTGCTGCTTTTCAGCCGTTCTCTGACTTCTCTGAGTATGTCATCAGTTAAACTATCATTTATTTCTCAGTTGATCCGAACAAGCATCAAATTATCACTGTGCAACTTTATATGTGTACTGGTCAAACTGGTGAGCTTTCAGCTGTGGTTTTAGATGGTGAGCCAACTCTTTAGACCACCCCGAGTTACAGGGAGGTTTTGGAGCTTTTTTTTTTTCCCTGTGGAGCTGCTCGCTATAGATCTGGGACAGATCAATTAAAAATAAAAGTTAATTCTGGATTAGCATCTTGCTAACTCTTCCTAGCAAACACATTTACGAGTTGTACACTTCGATTGACACCTGGGAGGCGTGTCTTCTCAGTTTGCATGTCCTAATCCAGCTGATGCAGACGCGCTCAGGCTCTGGTGGGAGTGTGATTGATCGTATTATTCGCTGAACTCCTGCTATTTTTGAGCATTTTTATAACACAAAAACAGAAAGCAAAAGACAAACTCAAGGAAAAAAAGCGGGAGAAAAAAGGCGGGAAAAAAAAGAAGAAACACAATTACAAAAGCAGCTTTTGAAGCAAAATCGTAAATAGTAAATTAAATCAAATTAGGTTCTCCAGTCTCTTTTGTAAATGCTATCCCAGCATGCCTGCTGTTCTGTGTGGGTGTCAGAGGTCCGTAAGTGGTTCCCACATCCTCCAGAAGGTGTCCCCCTCGGTTTTTTACATATATGTACGCTGCTCCAGTCTTAAAGTTTCATTTAGAATTTGTTTAAATTTAAACGTAGGTGGTCTTTGTTGATTCCAGTTGAGTAGGACGCATTTCTCTGCAACGCAGGATATGATGTTAACTCTCCTCTTGTGTGTAGCAGCCAGTGTTGGAGGCACCTGACTGACGTATATTTACATTTCTGAGACAACAAATGACAAAGTCTTCATACTTCATGCAGTGGAGGACGAACAAGGGCGTCTCTGATTTAATCCCTGTTCAGCAGAAAGAACGAGGAAAGAATGGTCCCGGCGGTCAGCAGGTCAGACTGAGGCTGCACTTTTCATCTAGGACCAGTACTTTCCATGAAAGGAGGGTCAGATCCCTGTGAATCGACCTTGAATGAATAATAAACTTGAGTCTAATTTGGCCTAAATCCAGAACACCAGCGTGACGTTGTGTGATGGAAGAGTGTAAAGTGTTCCCCCATGATGGGAAAACCGTCTGGTGTAAACCAGGTTCTGAGTCAACTGGTTGAAGGAATAAATAGCTCAGCCTTTGAGAAATAAATGTGTAACAATAAAGTAAATCCAAATGAATTTGATTTAATTATGGAAAGATGTGCAAATACATGCTGCTTTCTGTCTCACACACACACACACACACACACGGACTGACACAGGTGTAAGATCATTTGTTTTAACTTAACAAGGGTCACAGAGGGAGTCTAGAACATTATTTCTCCTCTGTTCTCTGCAGCAGGTGGGCTGAAGAAGAAACTGATTCTAACAAGAAGCATGCGACTGCTGTCAACTCCACTCTCATCAAAAGAAGCACACACACACACACACACACACACACACACACACACACACACACACACACACACACACACACACACATACAATACCTCCAGATCCAAAAACACACACATGACGAATCCCCATGGAAACACACACACAGACTCACTACTGCTGATAAATTATAGATTTACTGTCAAAAGACCCCACCAGTATACACCAACCGCTCTGAGCATTCAGTACCGTCTGAAACATTATTTTCTTATGTCCTCATGCAGCATGGCAGCAAACTGCTTTTTAATGACATCAGCAGTGTATGTTATGGTAAAGCAGAGCCAGCAGCTGCACAACTGCACTTCCTCTATATTTAGCAGAAGAGAAAAACAAAAAACAAAAGAAAAGCAGCAACAACATGCTTCAACAGCTGCAGACAAGTCAGGTTAGATGTCAGTCTGTGGTCTGTTTCTGTGTCTTCTCTGATCCACACTAAGACATGCGCACGTATGAAACGGGAGTCCAGAAATAGCAGCTGATTCATTCATTTATTGATGTCGCTGTTTGTTGAGACTTTTATAAATGAGGCATTGTTCAGAGCTGTCACATCTGCAGCAGATGTGCAGGAGTGTTACAAGTCAAGGTGCTCATCAAAGCCATCCGTGCAGCTGCTGCAGGTTCAGCTCAAACCTCCACCTGACGCCCGAGAAACGCAAACCTCTCAGAGTCGCATGACAGTTACGCCAAATAACCTGGGTTAAAAAATTATAAAAGAAGAAAGAGATATGTCAAACATTTCTGAACAGATGTCAGTGTGAAAGTCCGTTTAATTCAGTTCGGTTGTTTTATAAAAAGAAAAAGTCATTTTAGAACAAAGAGTTAAAATTACATAAATTTGTAATTTTATGTTAACATGTTGCAAAAAAGTTAATATTTTCCAACAGAAAAAAAGGAAATTTTAAGTTAAAAAGTCAAAAACAATTTGTAACATTTTTCATTGTACAATAAAAACTCTTCACGATCTCAAAACAAGACCTTTTCTTTTATATTTGCAATTACAGGATGAAAAAATTGTGATTTTTAGTACAAAAGCCTCAAATTTAAGTTGCAAACTTTGTGAAATTTGAGATTTTTTTGACAAGATATTCCTAAAATGTTTATTCACACTTAACAATAAATCAGACTTGAATAAAAAAAAAAGAAGAAGAAAAATGTTTTTTGAAACTTCATGCATCTTAAAAATTGATGCAAAAGTCATTTGAGGTTTTTTTTCACTTTTTTTCCCAAAGTTTTTGAATCCAGGAACTAGCAGGAAACCTGACAACATGGCTGATCGAGAAGATAAAGAATAACTGTCCCTTTAACGGTAACCATGGTGACGATGCGCCTGGCTGAAACAGTGTTTCATGTGTCTTTGTGTTTTTTTAAGTTTATACTTGCAGGATGCTGCTGGGGTTGTTTCTTTCTCTCAAATCCAGGAAAACCAAGCATCCATCCTCTTGCTGACATACATTTTAATAAAAATTTATTGTTTTATTTCATCTTATTTTATATTTTTTGATCCTTTTGATCATAACTTGGCCAAAGGTAATGCAAAAGTTACGTAATCCCAGTGATTTACTCAAATAAAATGGGTTTGTGGTGGAACGTAAAGGTCAAGGAAATACACCAGTTCCTGCTGCAGGTCTGACGCTGCAGCTTGAAGTTTTCTCACAGAAAGAAAAAGATGTGGCTCTTCAGAAGATAAGAGTCTACCTGAGCAGCTGCCTGTGTGGAAGAAGATTAAAAGTAAGCTGTGATTTTTACTCAGTCTCATAAAAACTTTGTCATGTTTCTTTTTGATAAACAGTGTGTTTTTATTGATTCTGCAGCTCCCAGGAAGATAAGAGATTGCATTCCACGGCACAAGGGGCACTGTGATGATGCTCCACGATTAAAGACGATACCATCACCATACTGAGCAGATGACTAAAGAGAGAAGTCAGACTTAGCGCCAGCTGCTGTAGGTCGCTTCTTCTGGTCTTCAGCACTTGTGGATTCTTCTTTAACTTATTGAGGATCCCTACTTGTTCCTTTTTGGGGTATTTTAATGGATATTCATCATAATTATCTGCTTAAGCACATTGTGTTTGTCAGTTATTGTGATTTCGATGAGGATCAGATCATATTTTCTGCCAGAGGTGCCACGTCATCACCATGGTTACCGTTGAAGGGCTGACTAGTCTTTACTTTCTCAACCAGCTATGTTGTCAGATTGCTCGCTGGTTCCCCGACTCAGATGAAAAAAGTGAATTTTTGCCATAAAAACTAAAATTTCACAAAAATCATGATTTCTTTTTTTTTGGTCATAAAATTGAGACTTTTATACATTATCTTCCAAAATCACAGCATTAAAAATCTTTTGACTTTCTACTTTTTAAATATGAAAAAAAGCAAATTCTAGCTGTAAAATTGCTATTTTTCCAAGATCAAAACGTTTTTTTCAACAGTCAAGACTTTTTTCTATCACAAATGTCACATAATTGTGACTTTTTAACTTAAAATTGTTTTTTGTTGGAAAAGATAAACGTTTTGTATGATTTTGACGAAATGACAGTCATAAAAGGGACTTTTTTTTGGTTCACATTGAGGTGCTTTTCGCTTCACGTTTTTGCCTCCTTGTGGTTTCGGACTCTTTATCATACTTGCTCTTGGACTTTGAACGGGTTTGGGGGTCAGGAGGATGACATGCATATTTTTGTACATTGTGTCTTTACTAGATGGGCATAGCAAGCATCTAGGATATTTCTATTTTTAATCTTGTCTGCTTCTTATTTTTTTCTTTTTTCTATTGTGTGCCACCCCTTGACTGTTGAAAAAAGGCATCTATAAAATATATTCTTCTTAATATTAATTGGGCTGCTCTCAAGTTGAGCTCCAGTTAAGTACTAAGTTGTTCCAGTGAAGCCATTAGACACCTCGACGTTTGCATTCATACGGGGTTTCAAGCTTGTTGTTTAAAGGCGAGAATTCCACTGAAATCTGGTTTCAAAACTACAAAAATCAAAAGAAAGGTTCTCAGAGCAGATACACACATCTCTCTCTCTCTTTCTATCTATCCATCTATGTACATACATATATATATAATTTAGTTTTTTGTTGCTTTCAGATAGGAGACGACCAAAGGCCCGTGCCATATTTAAAAGTAGAAAAGCACTCGGGGAGCGCAGACTTCCACCAAGCAACACAGTTCCCCTACATTTGCTTTATCTATTATACTGGATTCTTTTACCATGTAAACATACACTTAGCAACTGGAATCACATTGATGTCATTATTAGTGTAATAGTTATTCATGAAAATCAACATTTCTGTAATGGTGGTTTTCTTCTGGATCTGCTCCATAACTATCATAGAAACATCAAATCTGTTAACATCCTTCTGTTTCAGCAGACTGTCAGCTACAGTTTGGTGTTAGTTGCATGTCTGTATCTTGTTACCTCACAGTGTTGAAAAAAAATGATAACTCCCGACTTTTTTCATGTTCCTGATCTTAGTATCCAGAATATTCCAGGATCTGGATCAGACTTTTACACATTATTGATGCTGTCATGACCATGTCCTGTATTTTTTTTGCCAAGCATTCAGAGTATTTATTGTGGAGATATATACACACATCCTGAAAATGACCCTATCTCACACTGATAAAGAATCTTTTAAAAACTTCCCGGATCAAGACAGTGATCCACATGACCTCCAAAATTTAATCATTTGTTTGCTGTCCCAATTTGGACATATCCTAAAATCTTTATGAAAATCCGTCCATAACTTTTTGAGTTATGTTGCAGACAAACAGACAAACCAACGCCAGCAAAAACATAACCTAAAACAACAGGATGGCGTGAACATCACAAAAACAAATAAGATAAAATCAAATAAATACAATTAACTAAGGATTAGCTTTACTTGTTATCATGCATTTGTCAAAATCACTTGAACAATTTCCCAATTCACTATTTCAAGTTGAGAGGTCGTGGAGAAAATTAAGGCTGTGTGAACGAACGAAGTTCAAACAGCACAAATGTGAGAGCTGTGTTAACAGAGGAAACCATTAAAGAGAAGCAGTGTTAAATGTTGCGGTACCAGCATGTCACAAGTACGCTGGCCTCTGAACACATCAGCAACCCCTAGCTCAGAGACTCTTGTCTGACCAGTCTGACCAGTCTGCCATGGGGCATTTCATACCCTTCACCACAAGGCCTTCACGCCAGAACCCCACGGTGTCAGTGTGTCTGAGCACAAGAGTGCAACATAGTCTGCTTTCCCATCATTCCCAGTGGAGATGTGGCAAAAGAGTCTCTGAAGGAGGACACTAGGTGGAAAGTATTCACACACAGCAGAGAGATCAGATGGAATATAAATCACATTACCACTTCAGAGCTGGCCTTTCATATACGTGGGAGAGTGACATGATGCTGTAGCTTCTCTGAAATATGTTACAAGTGGGTGAAAAAATGAACTTTTGTTTGGATAACAGCTCACATCTTCAAGGCTGAACGGCATTATTTTTATGCCATTTGGTCAAATAAACTCTAGTTTGATTTAATGTCATTCGTGTGGCCAAGTAAATCATAACATCAGAGCAATTCAAGACTTTAACAGTAAGGCGCTTCATATTATATTGTAGACTATAAATGCAAAATTCAGATCTGTGCTGTGAAAGCACAAAATCAGCTTTGTAATTCTCAATAAATTTCAAATTGAGGACAAACACTATGAACAAATAGCAACAGACTGACACAATTTGGTGACAAACTTACCAGCACAGGGTACTTTTTTCTTCATTCTGCTGAGTTGAACTGGTATTCTAACATGGCTTAAGCCTTGAATTTTCCTTATATTGTTCTCTTTTGGCTGTTAGTGAGACTCATAGGATTTGCGCAGGTTTGGGATCTTTGTTTTGTGTCTGTTTTTTTTGTTTTGTTTTTCTGCATCTTGACTCTTACATGACATTCAGACGACACAATAAAGTACAAACCTGCAGTTTAAAGAAAAACTCCAAATTGTGTCAATCTAGCTTAACAATACTACATGTCTTACCTACAACTGAGCCAACGTAAATATAAACTCGACCTTAACTTTAGTATTTCAAATAGGCTATCTAATATTTATCCGTTTTAAATTTTAAAATACTACTCGCAAAAACGATTAAAATGACATTAAAAATAAAGTCAGCAATATCGAATTTCCTTCTATTTATATATTATAAATTGCCGACATTTAAAGGAATAACAATTCTTTCTTTCTTCTTTTTTTTTTAAAACAACGGTCACAGGAACCTGGCTTTTTGGTCACGTGTCTCCATGGTAACAACGAACGCGTCCTTTAAGTTACGTGGCCCGTTTTGTGAATTGGCAACCTTTCGCGTGTTTGTTTCGTACTTGCCCTTTTTCTGCGCACTTTTCAAGAGGTATGTATTGAATTACTTCTCTTTACCGCCTTTTATGAATCCGCGAAGTGTCATTTTCAAAATGAACACAAGTTCGGAATTGCCTTCAGTTTGTGGAATAACAGGGCAACGAGGGTTGCCATAGTGACGACGCACCAGGCGAGTACGGTGAACAGCAGCAGCTACACCTCTTCTCGGGTACAATCAGCCTGTGACCAAGGAGCCTGAGAGGACCGAAGCTTACACATAGCTGTGCGAAAGTTTGGTGACTTTGTGGGAATCGCTGCTGTTAATTTCAATACGTGAGTGAATTTTTCGGGTTAAGATCGCATGATTAGTCAGCTGTTCATGGATTAGGTTTGTAAGTAAACTCTTTATTTTCAGGAATGCACAATTCCCTTCTGAATTTTTCTAAAAATCCCCAATCATCCCTGTTGGTCACACTCTAAAAGCATTTGCATTAAAAAAGAAACAACAACAACTATTGATTAGGTTAGATTACGATGGATTAGATTAGATTATTTTAGATTTAGAAGTGTTTATAAATTGATGAATGCATGTATGTCTTTTTTTATTGTATAAATGCAAGTAGACATTGAAGGAGACGAAAAGATGCACAACATAAAAATGTATGTGTGTGTGTGTATATGTGTATATATATGCATGTATTTACATATATACGTA
>JBAMYA010045614.1:0-11593 GCA_037176975.1 Arrhamphus sclerolepis | reverse complement strand
AAAAAAGAAAAGTCTGTCTGTGTGCCGCTGCAAGCGACAGACTTCAGGCTAAATCTGTTTCACAGAATTAAAACAAATAACAAACTTGGCTCAAAGATCGAATAAATAAAATAAAAGCAGAAAGTTCTTCTTGACTGTGGTGGGAAACTGGGACATATGTGCTGCGCTCCTGAAATTACAGAGCAAAAAATTACTGTTTAAATAAAATCAAGTAACGATATGACATTTAAAACCTAAAAGGCCACTCACCTAATGGGGAAACTGGCAGCTCCCTTCAGTCCCAGTTGGATGTCTGGTAACATGGATGTTGATCCACAGCAGTTCTCCAGACTTTAGTGCATCAGGAGGTTCCTCCCTTAACGGCGTTAACTCACAAGTGCAGGTAGAAGGAAACATCCTCAGCACATAAGAGGCCAGTTTCTTAGTCCACCTGTCCTCCTCTGAGCATCAGATCCAAAGATCTTCCACAGATTCGTGAGCGCATCTCTGACCAGGAAGCTCGTTTGAAAATCAACAAAGTTAAACTGAAATGCAGAATCATCCAGGAAGGGCAGAGTTTGTTTTTTTATTCAGGGAGGACAAATAAGCACTTCGGACAGCGATAACGTCCCTGATGAAGATGTAACCTTGGCCCCCACCCCCGTCTTTAGGGACCGCCAGAATCCGCTGACGTACCCGGATGATATTCTCTATGACAGATATAGATTCTCATCTGAGGGAATTCCTCATCTTTGTCAGCTGCTCGGCCAGAAGTCTGCAACATCAGCCAGCGCAGCGACGCCGCTACGATCGAGCTGATAACCTTCCTTGAGCTTAGATGCTCAACGCAGTCTCACTCCCAACTCGTCATATATTGATGTTTGGCCTTGAACGTCACATGATGACGCATCAGGCATCCTCCACCCCAACTGCCCTACTGCCTAACCCTCATCATATTTTTACCCCCAACCCTCCTCTTCTGTTTTGAGATATTTTACCAGTGGACCATTGATGTATTCCATCAGTGATGCTGAACATCTGAGCAAGAAAACTGTATGTAGGATGATTCCCAAGGTGGTACTTGCTCTACGCAACCTGTTGGATGCATTGGTGGTTTTCTGGCCATTTAACCACAATACAAATCAAAGACGGGTTTTATCCGGTCGTGGGTCAGTACTAATATCAAAGTAGGTCTGATGCGTTTCCATAAATTAGGCCAAGTGAGGCTGATCATTTTGGGGTTTCCCAAGAGTAACAGGAGCCTCTGGCTGCACTCAGATTCCAGTCATTTCAGACTTTCCAGGTTAATAATCGTCTGGAACAGATTTAAAGAACATATCGAGAAATAAAAACACATTTACCTGATCAGCAGGTCGTTGCCAACAATCCTGCTTTGCTTTATTCAGTCTTAAAGTTGATTTCAGTTCCTCAAAGCTCCACATTATTATAGCACATTCTTGTTCGGTAAAGTAAGGTGATGGCGCCGTCATTCAGAACAGTAACGTGCACAGCAACATGCACTTTTAGGTGAACGTGCACAAACTCCAATTAGGTTAATGCAGGTTCAACAAATCAACCTCATAATCAGCGTTGTGGTTCCGAGTAAAACCACTTTCAGAAGCCGGATTTGTCAACCCCAGTTTAGAGAGTAAACCCAGATTGGTAGCTCAGGCCCCTGATCTGGAACCAGAAACTCAGAGTTTGTTGGCTCTAAGTTAGTTTTCTGACTCAGAGTTTGCTGAACCTCCTTTCTGAAATGGACCCCAGGTTCTGCCAGGACGGATAGTGTTTGGCTTCTTCATGTTCCTCCTAAATTCTTCAAGCATCTCCTTCATCTTGTTCATGTTCTAAGATGAGGTGTTTGTTCGGCCTCTTGTCCACTACTGATAAAACCCACAAATGCAGAATCATGACAGGACACTAGACGACATCTATGATGCAGACTGAAGTCCTCTGAAGGTGCTGGTCAACAACATCTGACTTTGGTTTGCACTCTTTCTCTCATTAATGTCTGACACATTATAATACCACATTACAATTGTAAATCAGAAAAACTTTCAACTATTTTTCCTCAGCTTCATCTGTTGATGTCCATCCATTTTTGTATTTCAGGCCTGCAGGTGTAGCACATTAACCCCAAAAGAAGAAGTTGGAATAGTGGCTGGTTATTGCTGGTGACCAGGTAAAAGGATCCCTACCTGTAAGTAAGAAAACATCAATGTAATGCTCAGAGAACTCCTCCTCACAAGAAGGAGGGTTTGGGTTGACCTCTGTGGTTATGAAGACCTTTGAGCACCTTGTTCTTTCACACCTCAGAGTGATCACTTGACCCCCTCCTGGACCCCCTCCTGGACCTCCTGCAGTTTGTCTGCAGAACCAACAGGTCTGTAGATGATTCAGTCCACTTGGCCCTCCACTACATACTCCAGCACCTAGACTCTGCAGGTACCTACACCAGGATCCTGTTTGTGGACTTCACCACAATCATCCAGCTCTGCTTCAGAAGCTCTCCCAGCTGAGTGTACCTGACTCCACCTGCAGATGGATTAAAGACTTCCTGTCTGACAGGAAGCAGCATGTGAAGCTGGGAGAACATGTCAGGTCTGAGGTCTTTCTCCACTGCTCTTCTCCCTGAATACCAACAGCTGCAGCTCCAGTCATCAGTCCATCAAGCTCCTGAAGATCATGGACGACACCACTCTCATCTGACTCAACTCTAATGGTGACAAGTCCTCCTACAGGTGGGAGGTTGACCATCTGGTGACCTGGTGCAGCCAAATACAACCTGGAGACAGTGGAGATGGTCATGGACTCCAGGAAGAACTCAGCCATCACCCTCTGTGGAGTATTTCTGGTTCTTGGGAACCATCGTCTCCCAGGACCTCAAATGGGAGCTGAACATCAGGTCCCTCATCAAGAAAGCCCAGCAGAGTATGAACTTCCTGCAGCAGCTGAAGAACTTCAACCTGCCAAGAACAATGATGGTGCACTTCTACTCCTCCATCACTGTCCATCCTCACCTCCTCCATCACCATCTGGTACCTGCTGCCACCACCAAGGACCAGGGCAGACTACAGCGTGTCATTGGGTCTGCAGAGAAGGTGATTGGCTGCAGTCTTCCATCTCTCCAGGACCTGTACACCTTCAGGACTCTGAGGCCTCCAGGGAAGGTTGTAGCTGACCCCTCCCACCCTGGTCACAAACTCTTTGAGACCCTCTCCTCTGGCAGGAGGCTGTGATCCATCAGGACCAAAACCTCATGCTACCAGAACAGTTTCTTCCATCTGCTACCAGCCTGATCAACAAGTCCTGGAGACCACTTAGACCAGGACTCTCTCCTTCTCCCCTTCCAGACCTACGAGCTACGTGAACATCACATCTTCAGACCTTCTGTTACATTAATGAACAAACTCTACTCTACTCTAATACTAATACTAATACTCTAATACTCTGCACCAACTACACCAAGTTACATTCCTAGAAAGTGCAAACTTGGACAATAAACTTGTCTCTGATTCTGATTCTAAGTTTTGTTACCTTTTGTTATCCGTTTTATATGCAGCTGAAATACTTCTGAGTGTTGATGAACTAAAGAAATGATTGGATATTTTTTATTGCATGTGCAAGTGTTAATGAATATTTAAGCCTCATTATGAGTCTGCACAGATAAGAAACCTTCCACTCAAGAAACTGGTTGTTTTTTATTTCTAACTGTGCTTATTAAACCGTCTACCAAATTCAAAACTAGCTTCTATTTTTCAGCGGTAAAACGTCTCACTTTCACTCTATTGTGAATAAAGTATAAGGTTTGTGAGATTTGGCATACTTTTTACTCGTCTCATAGTGTGAAAAATCAACTTTTTCTTTGCTTTAATTTTGTCCTGCAAATAAGCCTGGCAAGCTTTGCTTTTTCCACATTTTCTGGTTGTCTGAAAGCTGGTGTCTGTGAACCATCAAATATCTTTTTTAGCGAGGTCACCATGATACCACATTTCAATTTGTAATTAACTTGGCAGCGACGGCGCTACCAGCTCTGACTAAAGAGCAGCCAACTCTGCAGAAATAAGACCAAACATGTAGGAAATATGACTTCTCTTTATTAACACCCCCCCCAACACACACACACACACACACACACAAATGTCCACCTATACGTGCGCTGAACAAAAGCCCCACTGTGTCGAACGCCACAACACAAAGAAATATGACTCCAGTCTTGATTTTTATCCCTCTTGACAAAGAGCTCAGCAGGCAATTGAAAACAAAAGGACACAAGTGTGTGTGTGTGTGTGTGTGTGTGTGTGTGTGTGTGTGTTCACCTACAGCACAGTCAGATTCTGGGTGGGAACCAGGGTGTGTTTGCAGCGATGCATCACACATGTGGATCGGGTTTGTCCTGCGCCGTGCAGCCGATCGTCTTTCAGGCCCCGAGGAGCCTGGGAATCGTAGTGTTTTTGGGAAATCACCCATTTAGAGGGAATAATAGCGCCTGAGCAAGGAAGTGTGCTAATGTTATGAGTGTTTACAGCCAGATGTAATTCGGTTTTAGTGGATGGATGTCATCTGATTACATGAGGGAGAAGTAATGGCCCTGACTGTCTAAGTGACGTGTATCTTTTCCTCAGCGAGCGCAGAAACACAAATGCATGCACAAATGATGAGATAAGTAAAGAACACGCACGCCCACGTGCACACACAGCTGATCAGAGGGCATTTTTGTGCGCGACAGGCCAGTGCACGGGCACGCTCGCAGACTGCACTCAGCAAAATAAAAATCTCATTATGCTCATGAACCTGAAGGTATGAGAGCAGTCTCTCATCTCAGCTCGTGGACCAGAATATTAAAAGGCTCCCTGCCTCCCCCCATCCCTCCCTCTGCACACATCCCGGCGTCTCTGCTCGCCGTTGGGATCAAACACACTCGCAGGACCCCAGGGGCCCGAGCTGGAAATGAATTGCAATTACACCCCTCTTTTTCTCACAGACTCTTTTTATTAGTCCGTTGGTGTCTTCCTTTTGTCCTCTTATTCTGTTCTTTGACTCCCACTGAGTCTGTGTGTGTGTGTGCATATATATGTATGTATATACATATAAATATATATGTGTCTGTGTGTGTGTGTGTATATATATATATACACACATATATATGTGTGTGTGTGTGCATATATATATGTATATACACATAAATATAAATGTCTGTGTGTGTGTGTGTGTGTGTGTGTGCGTTGTAATGCATTTGGCATTACTTTAGCTGAGCAGACCATCATTTTCTGCACTTCTTTGTGTGTTACCTTCTCCAGCCAACTTTATTTTAAATGGTATGTCTGCAGCGAGCCATGTTTGGCTCTGACAGAACCCAAGTCAGGATTTAGCAAACGTTTGAAAAAGGTTTCTCACACAAAAACAAGCTCATTTTTGTCAAAATGTGACATTTTTGTCAAATTTATTTGTAAAAAAGCACATTTTGCTGGTAAATGTTGAATAATTTAATACTGAGACTGTTATTACTAAAACTTTTACATCACAAATGTGACAAAATTCTGACACTTTAACATAAAATTACAATATTTATTTGGAAAATGTCATCATCATGTTCCTTTCATTTCAGCTTTTTGTTATAAGTTTTAATAAAAATGAGCAAATTTCTGTTTTTGCCAAATCATGACCTCTTGGCATAAATGTTTGATGTCACGCTGAAACGTCCTGAAATGTCGCAGTCAGACGTTGATGATCGTCTTTGAGCGCTCCGTGCAGCTTGAGCTGGGCGCATGTGCTCTAAGGTGAGAATTCATCGTGGCAACGCTACAGACGAGGCCAAAAACATGTGGTGTCCACTTTAAGAGCCAAGCTTCAATAAACTGAAAGATTACAAAGATGAGTGACAGTGAGAAAACCACGTCTTCATCTTCTGGCTGCTCAAAGAGGATCTCGATGCTGCTGAGGGATGGATTCAGCATCACGATGGTACGGTCGTATATCCTGCGTTGTTCACATGTGCTTCTGTAAGTATACTGACTGTTCTCCACATAGCTGCATCTATGAAGAACAGATTGTGTTTGGTGCTGGGTTGGGGTCAGGATCTGGGTTTTCACCTTTGGGATTACCTCTGCCTCCAGCCTGCTCTTCTGCTTTCTGGTCCTCTATCAGACCCTCACACTCGTGACACTCAAAGAAATGGTTTCTGCAACAACCAGGTTACCGCTGGTTTGGGCTGTAACCTGCTGGAATAAAAATCCATTCACCAGTACACCACCAGTACACCACCAGTACACCACCAGCGCTTCAGTGGTATTTATAAAGAAGCTTCTCTTCATAACCACCTCTTCATGTCTGCACACTCAAAACACCAGTCTGCTCTTCTTTACATTTCTGTCGGTTTGTGTTTCGCTTGTGTTCTTTCTTTTGCCCTTGAAGCGTGAAAAACAACCTGTTTTTATTTTATTAAGTCAGATTCTCCTCCAGAACGACTCGTGCTGAATGAATGAATGAATGAATGAATGAATGAATGAATGAATGGTGCAGTGGGGTATATAGACTCAAAGCTGGCGCATAACAAGACAGCTGTGTGTGTGTGCGTGTGTGTGCGTGTGTGCGTGTGTGTGTGTGCGTGTGTGCATGTGTGCGTGTGCATGAGTGCGTGTGTGTGCGTGCGTGTGTGTGTGTGTGTGCGTGTGTGTGCGTGCGTGTGTGTGTGTGTGCGTGTGTGTGTGAGGACAGGAGCTGGTGAGCTGGGTGCATATTGATCCTAAATTACGACAGTGGAGCTCTCTGATCTCCGCCAGACCCGTGGCACCCCCACGGAGCGAGCTGCAGCCGTGACCGGTCCCCATGGTAACCAGAGAAGTATGTGCACGGGTAGGAGGGTTCTGGGTCTGCACGGGCTTGCTCATTTAGCATCTTGCTCATCCTTGTCTGTCTTCATCTGCTGCTTTTTGTCCTCTCTAACTAGTTTCAGACCTGGTTTCTCTGTGAGCTTGTGGAAGATATTTTTGTCCCCGCGGGGACTGTCTGAGAAATCTCATGTCCACTACTGCAGTGTCCAGAGAAAACAAACAAAGAAAAAAAAGCCCAATAACATCCATCCATTAACTTCCACTTATCAGGATCCGGGTCGTGGGGGCAGCATCTTCAGCAGAGAGGCCCAGACGCCCCGATTCCCAGCCACCTCGTCCAGCTCTTCCAGTGGAACGAGGCATTCCCAGTACAGCCGAGAGACATGATTTCTCCAGTGTGTCCTGGGTCTTCCTCGTGGTCTTCTTCCGGCTGGACATGCTTGAAATCCCTCCCTTGAGAGGCGTCCAGGAGGCATCTGAACCAGATGCCCGAGCCACCTCAACTGGTTCCTGTTGATGCGGAGGATCAGTGACTCTGGTGTGAGTCTCTCCTGGAGGACTGAATGTGTCTCTAAGGGAGAGCCCAGCCAGCTGTGGAGAAAACTCAGTCTCATTCTTTTGGTCCCTTCCCATAGTTCAGGTGAGGGTAGGAACGAAGATCTACCAGTAAACAGAGTCTCGCCCTTTGGCTCAGTTCTCTCTACACCACAACAGACTGGTAGGACGCATCACTGCAGACGCGACACCGATTCTTCCCTCACTTGTGGAAAAGACCCCGAGATACTTAAACTCTGAGGCAAAACTTCACTCCCAAGCTGGAGAGCACCTAGAAATTCTGTCCATAAAAGTTATGAACAGAGTCAGTGACGTGGGCAGCCCTGACAGAGTCCATCTCTCACTGGGAACGAGTGTGACTCACAACCGGCAAAGTGGACCAGACTCTTGCTCCGCTACAGGGATGGGTAGCCCGTAACAACGGCCTCGTACTCTTGGAGCACCCCCCACAGGACACCTTCCAAGAGCCAGTTTTGCCAACCAGGGGTCAGAGGTCATGGTTGAAGGTCCGGCCACCAGGCGCTCACCCACGAGCCCCTCCCCCAGGCCTGGCTCCAGGGTGGGGCCCCGATAACCGTAATCCGGCAAGGGACATTGAGTTCTTGATATTCGTCTCTCCATACAAGTCTGCTGAATTGCACTTAGCCAGGACCAATTTGCCGTGGGGAAAACTGACAACACAGCTGGTTGACAAAATAAAGAGTAATCGACTCTTAAATGGTTACCATGGTGATGATGCGCCTCACGTTCCCCCACTTGTATGCGTCAAATGTGGTATCTATATTTTATATGGATTGACTTCTCAGTAATTGTGATAACATCGGAATCAGATTATTCTCCAGAATTCATCTTCAGGTCTGCCCACTTAGTCTCTTTCTCTGTTAGTTGGTGAGTTAGCCAGTCAGCTAGTTAGTCAGGAGAAGAACTGGATCCGACCATGAGCCATCTTGTAAAAGGATCTGCCCAGTCGTGCCACTCATGTCCTCTGATGCCAGGCAGGTCACCAAATCGTAAAACGCCATAAAATGCCAAGTGTCCTATGATTTCAAGCCTGAGTACTGGAACTGAAACTAATTTAGTTCTTCTATTTATCAATAAGAACAAAGCCAGAACCATCCAATCAGCATGCACGGTGCTGGAGTAAAGAAGTTTAACAGTTGGTTGGACCCTGATTTGGCTGCAGTGGCTTCAACAAACTCTCCCAGCATCTCTGGATCAGAGAATTCTTTTGGACGACTTCTCCTCTCAGACATGTTTGAAGGATGTCTGGTGTAGATGGCTCTCAACAGGTCATTCCTCAGCATCTCTGTGGGATTGTGATCTGGCTCTGACTGGTTCAAGGTTCAAGAGTGCTTTATTATCTCTTGAGGGATGCGTTTTTGTGCAACAGCAGTTTGTCAAAATGACAAAATTAAGAAGATAAAATCTCATAAATTCAAATAAAGTCATTGCGAAAACTCAAGCATCAGGAACAAAATAACTTGAGCCATCCAGGCTGGACTGGACTTTGCTTAAAGATTTTCCCCAAATGGAGACGGGACAGGTCAGACTGGGTCAATCCAACAGTCCAAACCAGCAAAGAAAGGAAAAAGTGAAAAATGCACTTTCTTCTAAGAGTCCAGTCGACATGAAAACAGCAGAAACTCTGATTAAAGTGCATGAGGTGGTAGGGTTAGGGTGCATCATCCAAGCTGCTGTCAACATAGCAGCTGTGCACGACCTCATTGGCCTGGGCACAGGAAACTAGACTGGACCGCCACAGACTGGACCACCACAGACTGAACCACCACAGACTGAACCACCACAGACTGAACCACTACAGACTGGACCACTATAGACTGAACCACTACAGACTGAACCACTATAGACTGAACCACTACAGACTGAACCACTACAGACTGAACCACCACAGACTGAACCACCACAGACTGAATCACTACAGACTGGACCACCACAGACTGAACCACCACAGACTGAACCACCACAGACTGAACCACCACAGACTGAATCACTACAGACTGGACCACCACAGACTGGACCACCACAGACTGGACCACCACAGACTGAACCACCACAGACTGGACCACCACAGACTGGACCACCACAGACTGAACCTCCACAGACTGAACCACCACAGACTGGACCGCCACAGACTGGACCGCCACAGACTGGACCACCACAGATGGATGGGTGTATGAATATTTGTAAACACATTCCCACTTATAAATATACATCACTGCCAACATAAATAACAGTTTAATACTAGTTATAGTTATACTTTAATATAGTTATAGCAGTTACAGTTATGGTTTAATTTAACATTGGTTTTGTTAGTTGGTTTTAGTATAGTTATTGTAGTTATAGTTTAATATAGTTAAAGTAGTTATATTTTAATATTGTTGTAATAGCTTTGATCTGAGAAACATTGTACATTGTTTGATTTTCAGGTTTAGTTTCTTAACGTCGTCAGTAGAAAACCAACACTGTTGAGCGCAAACAAACGCAGACGTATAAATAGAAGGAGCAGCGAGTTCAGAGCCTGAAGTGTGCACGTGTGCGTGCTCGGGTGCAGTAAATGAAGAGCGGTGGCCGTGGAAAAGCCACAGTGCTGAGGGGTGTTCTGCTACCGCCCACTGCCCTGATCCCACTTTGAACCTGACCACCAACAAAACACAACAGCGAGCTTTGTTGTGTGAGAGGAAGAGAAAGCTGGAGAAGGACAAACAAACAGAGAGATGAAAGGAGGAGATAGAGGGAGGAGGAATGTTGTTTTAGCTTCACAACCACTTAAAGACTTGTGTTTCTGTGCTTTACTACTCTGGATGATGTTTCATATGAATGTTTGCTTAAATGAAATGAACAATGATTTCTCTGATTCGAGGAAGGCTCAGGGAATGGCTTTTTACTTTAGTTTTAGAGAAATTATTCCTAAAACGTGATCAAAATGGAAAGAAAGAATGTAGAGAAAATGATGGAACCATGTCAGTAATCTTTATTTCCTCCATCCTCCTATAGATCTGCTGCTGTGTTTAGGATAAAGTCTCGCTGACCCAGTTTCAGCCCAGCTTCAGCTGTCAGACAGAAAACTGATGCCATCATCACCCTTCCACCACCGTGCTTGACAGTGGTTCCTGTATGAGGTCTGCAGGTCATCAACACCTGACTTGTAGTCCTATCTGGCTTCAGCTTAGCCTCGTAGACCCAGTGCAGCAGAAACGGATCCTTTGTTTTGTATTTTTGGTCCTAAATAAAGGCATGGTGAAAAGAACTATATCTTGTTTGCCTGAGGTTGTTTGTCAAATATGAAAAAAATAGAGTGCAGGTACCTAGCCTGTAGATCAGAGCCACATCTAGGCAGATGCAGCACTGGAACCTGGTACATATTGATTGTGCATGACTCATTGCTTGTAATCATGAGACGATTCCACCAAATTTCTTTGGACGTTAATTAACTGTTGATGTCATCGCTGATTTAAATGACTGCTGCTCACCATCCAGACTTGAACGTCTCAGTTCTGTCGTCGTCACATGAAACCCTCTCAGAGACCCTCTGCAAGGACAGACTGATCTGATTCCTTCCAAACACTAAATTGTATTTCATTGTTTTCCATTTTGAAACAAATAAAAATTAAAACTGATGTTTAGACTGAAGACAATTGTATTTCATCACTTCCATCTAACAAGACATTCAGAATACCATGCGAGTGTAACGCAGATCTGCGTATTTCAGATACGATCCCCTGACTGCAGGTGCAGAAGGTTCATGTTCTATTTCCAAACACAGAAGTGGAATCTAACTTTTAAAGATGCTGACTGGAGTGTGAGAAATGGCTGCTCAGACAGCTACAAGGACGTCAGGATGGGTGTGTGTAAACAGCTGGTGCATCTGTATGTGTGTGTGAGAGAATCGTATGCGTGTTGCATTTTTGTTGAAGTGCGTCTTATCTCTGTTTGCGTGGTTGTCAAAACAGACACATCCTTTCCTGTCATGCTGCTGATATTCAGAGGAAACGTCTATTTTCCTAACCGCTCTCCCACCGCTCCTGCCTCCTTTGTCCTTGAACGTTTTGCATCAGGAGTTTTAACCTAGTTTCAACCTATGCACCATTTTCCATTTTGACTTTCAAATCATTAAATGTAATAGAGTCTAACCTAATTTAAATGGACAAATCTCTGTCGTGTGTCTGTGGCAAGGTCGTTCAGATGCAGGTCTCCTTTCTGCCTTT
>JBAMYA010045613.1:0-11594 GCA_037176975.1 Arrhamphus sclerolepis | reverse complement strand
TCAAAGTCTTTCTCAGTTTCTCATCAGATATTCTGCCACCATGTTCTGTCTGTTTAGAGCCAAATAGCTCTGAAGTTAGCTTTCCATTTTTGTGGTAGATGTCCAGTAGTTAATGTAATGTTCTTTTGTTTATTATCATTAATTTGGTGGGTCCAGATTAATTAGAAGGGGGAACTGGTCTAGCTCAGCTCTGTTGGATTCTGTTGGACTTCATGTTAATAGACACCATTAGTCCAGTCACAAGCAACACATTCAAGTCCACAGTGGAGTCTCGAGAAACACAGGCAAGTCTCAATTCAAGTCACAAGTCAACATGGGCAAACTAAGGTATTAACAGTAATTCGCAATAGTTAGAATTTGGCTAGCCCATTGCAAGAAATCACCTGTGGTTAGCATGCAGCTACACCAAAATAAGTAAATAGCCACAATTAGCTACAGTTAGCATGCAGTAAGCTCAAGGTTAACAATTAGTCACAGTTTTCTCTTGGCTAGTCTGTTGGTAGCATGTGGCTAACTTGAAATTAGCCCAAGTTAGTCATGGTTATCATGCAGCTAACCCACAGTAGCAATTAGGAACAATTAGCACTTAACTAGCCCACAGCTAAAAATTAGCCATGATTAGCATGTGGATAGCCTGAAATTAGGAATTAGCAGCAGTTAGATGGGCAGTGTCATTGGCACCACCTAAAATTTCTCTGAAATTTTGTAGTTAATCTTTAAAATCTAAAAATTTATTCTACCAGAGTCAAATCATGAGACCTAAAGTGTGATATTTATTAGAACGGTTTATTAGTCATAGAGCAGCAACACAGCAAATATATTATGAATATGTTACATATCTGGACATTAGTTAAGGGAAGCAAAGGTAAATACCTTGCGTACCTCATTTATTTCATTTTCACCAAAGTACTTTTTGCATTCACATGAATGCGTTGCATTCGATGTCCTATTTAGGATGACATCATCCATTTTCGTTAGATTATTATTAAATGAATTGTGGGTTGTGTTCTCACGACAGGTCTGATGCTTTCATTCAACTCATTGACTACTATTCCAAAGAGCATAGTTACTAGTTAGCTCAGAAAAACAATAAATGCCCCTTTTCCTGGACATTTCAGCTGCAGTTTGATTGTTTTTTTCTGGTCATGACATCACAATCAACTCAAAGTGTCGGACATGTCCTCCATTAAGTGTTGCTGTAACACGTATACGTGAATGCACCGTAACTGGTTCATTATTTTTCAGCAGCCATCATGCAAAGACACGAGTGAACAAGAACCTAACCCTCAGTACAGGTGGTAGTTCATGCTTGGGAAGCATGAAACTCCAGTCTGCTTTCGTCCTTTTGCCACTGGAACGTTAGCATAAAAGTATGATTGTCAAAGCAACTTTTCCAAAAAGCTTTATGTACCGATAACTTAAGATTCAAGGTTGGAAAAAACCCAAAACATCAGGCTGTGACTGATAATGTTTTATAAGTACACAAGAACATTTCAAACTGCATATAACAAAAATCCAATCAATGCAACGCCAGGAAAACTGATGCAACGCTGGATCCCAAAACCCCTTTTTATGGACTACAAGAATCAAAAATGTCAAAGGTGTGGGGCAGGATTATCAGAGGTGGGACCAAGACATCGTTTTGCCTTAAGTCTTTGTCCTCAAGTCCTGAATCAAGTCTCAGATCAGAAATTTAAATTTCAAGTCCTTCCAAGTCCTTTTTTACATTGAAGCAATCGTATGTTAGATGTGATTGACAGCATAGCATGAGATAACCCCCCACTGTTCTTCGTGCAACTTCAATTGTCGAACAAAGTTGGATGTTCAGTTACTGTGATGTGATTCTTGACCCTCATGGTTGAATAATTCATATTTTTGTTAACTACTGTGTAGTTTGTTTGGTTTTTTGTTATTGTTTTTGTTTTTTTGTAAATTAATGAAATTAAGCTTCAGCACGTATTTGCAAAATACTGTTTTATTTGAAATAACAAAATCTCATTCTGGTATATTTTGATTGGCTCCGCTGACAGCTCACATACGTGCACAGAGACGACCTTCGCTTCTTAAGTCGTGACGAGTGAAATTAATTGATTGGTGCAGACTTTTCAAATACCACATGTTTTAATCTTTGGGTTTTGGGTAAAATATCAAGTGTTTTCGAGTCAACACACTCAAGTCACAAACCATTGTCAACTTTTTAAATTTTGCCAAGTCAAGTCTAAAGCCATCAAGTTAATGACTCGAGTCCATCATCACTAGCCAAATCAACATGACGCTGCCTATCTGGCAGAGAATAAAGTAAGAAAAAGGAATGAACAAATAATGAAATCTGAATATTTGCATTGCAGCTACTCAGCATGATTGACAGGAGTGATGATCAGAGGCGCAGAGTTTTTACCATCATCATTGAGACTGGGATCAAAGAACGGGTAGAGTCTCTCTGTGAAGGTGCAGCCAGTGAACGAGTAGATAAGAGCTGCTGCTTCTACATCATAAAAGGAGACCAGCCCCTCCTCATAATCCACAAACACCCCCACCTTCTCAGGAGCAGAGCTGAGAGAGAGACGGACTGAAGGACCAGCAAGACCCCTATACTCATTTCCATTTCTCAGCCATACAGCCCAGTAACCAAACTGGGGCCGCAGGGCGACAACCCCTTTCCTGTTGATTGACTCTTTGGCGACTCCTATAGTCCACTCAGGTTTTCCTCGAACCTGAACCTCGAAGTAAAATCTACCTGAAGAGAAACTCTGCTTCCCTAAAACATAGACGTCACGTGCAAATCTTTTTGGGCTGTCTGACAGACTTCTCGTTGGATCACAACATCTCGCTTGCTTCCCGTCATCAGAGAGGATGAGTTTGGGATATGCTGTGTCAGGGTCCAGGGTCACATCCACCGCGTAGCGCTGCATCCTCGTGAGCTCGGCTCTGATGAGCAACTTGGGAGTTTCCTTCTTCATTATGGCAGCGAGTGTCTGCTCCAGGAGAGCGGTGGAGAACAGCTCCTCCTCCGTCCTCCTCTTCTTCAGCTCACAGACCAGCTGCTCCGTTGTTCTCTGCAGGTCTTTAAGCTCATCCAGGCCTCGGTCAACAGACTCCTTCAGGGACCGGAGGGTTTCAGTGCAGCCTGGATGTCCTGTACCGAGCTCTTGGACCTCCTCAACCCTCAGTCCAATCCCCATTTCCACATTCTGAATGTTTTCCTCAGGCTTCTTGAGCTTCTTTGCCTCAGGTTCCTGAATCAGAGGAAGGTCGTGTTGTATTAGGGAGAAAACAATGAAGATGCAAGTGCACACCACAGAGAAAACAAAGACTGTCCTTCTGGTTCCGCTGCAGAGGTCAGAGCGGATCGCTGGTGGACAGGCAGCCCGTTGCGGTGAGCTGCCGCCGCCAGCTGATCGCCTGAACATGTCAGCCATCTCTGAAATCAGCGTGTTCACGTGCAGCTCTGGTTTCGGGTAGAACATTTTTTGACAGAGAGGACACTGAAACGGCGCATCAATGTTCAGTTGTTCTGGGATGCATTTTTTGCAGAAGTTGTGTCCACAAGGTGTGCTGACCGGATTGGTGAAGACGTCCAGACAGACGGAGCAGAGAAGATGGTCCTCAGTCAGCAAGCAGCCGGCAGCAGACATGTCTGACAACAGACGGAGAAAAGTTAGAAAAGGAAAATCAGCGGAAGCCATCAGTTCATGTCGTAGCACGTTCCTGCCATTGTTGTCACTGTTAAGCAAAAAAAACTCTGTTTTAGGATCTGCTGTACTCACCAGCGTCTACGTTGGTGAGAAACTCCTGGTGAGGAACATCAACTTTTCTCAGAGGAGGAACAGAAATAGTTCCCACCAGCAGCTCATGTGTTGCAGACTGAAAGTGAAAATATGTGAGCACCTGGAAAAAAATATTCCTCTTAGTCACGCCCCCTCACCTGAGCTGCTCTGACTCAGCTCAGCTTCAGGCCTTTCAGATCAGATAAGACTTTATTTTTCAGTTAAAAGTCAACAGAGATCAATGTTCCTCTTAGTTTTTGTCTGTCAGAATCATAATTCATTATTAGAGTGGCTCATTATTTTTCATATATATTAATGTTTAGTGCCATAATCTGGCAAAACCTTTTTTCAAAGTAAGTATATGTGCAGATGGATTGGAGCAGGCCCTGCGGTGGACCTGTGATCTGTCCAGGTGGACCCCTGCTTTTAGGCTAAACAGTTCTGCGATAGGCTCCAGCAGACCCCCGTGACCCTGCACAGGAGTTAATGGGTATAGATGATGGATGGATTGGAGCAGATGTTAGTTTTATTGTGTGAATGACAGTGAATGTGTCCTTCGTGTTTAACAAAAAAAAAAAAACTGTCCATCACTAAAAATCCCAGACAGTGGAGCATAAAAGGGCCAATAATGAGACAAGACAGCAGTGATGGTTTGTGCGTCTGGTTTGTGTGGTGTACTGTGGTGTAGATAGATGAATGTGAGGGCGTTTGGGTTGTAATGTTTATATTTAAACCCTGTGTCCACACCAGACATAAGGCAGTCCAGCAGTGAGACATGAAGCAGTGGTCCTGACCTCCAACACTTACTCACCATCAACGAGTGACCACAACCAGAACTCCAGGCTGGATCACAGTTGGTGCCGGTGTGTTGGGCCAGTGTCATGCAGCAAACCTCCACCACTGCACCGGATTGCCATCCAGCAGACACCTTGGCAGGGAAAGATGGTCACGCACCAGTGGACTGGAGAGACCTGGTATGCCCATAGAAACCCCCTTCCGGCTGTTGGATGTTGTAACCACTAACAGTTGCCATGACCACTGGATTGCTAATTACCTTTACTTGTATTTTTGGATCTGTCAATTGGAGGATTGAGCACTGTATTAAAGTCACCTTCTATTATCACTGAACAGCTGGAAATGTCTGAAATGGGTGAAAAAAAAAAGAATCATCTGTACAGTTATATAGTATGTTAGATAGAAGAAGATGAAACCCACCATGCCTCGTTTGTGAGATTGAGATAATCAGAAACAGAAACTGTGAGCTGTTGTCATCTAATGCTGGGGGACTCAATTTAATCTGCTCACACCAGCCACCTTTTTATAATGTAAATTATTGAGATTACTGTGCATGGCACATCTACAGTGAGTACATTGTACCAATTCCTTCCTTGAGTCCATTTGTCAATAGAAGTCCACCACTACTTAATTGCCTGAATAGCTGTGAATTCATAATCCATGAACTCCTCATTAATTTTATGACAGTCTTATAGATTAATGTGAGACAACAGTTCTGGAAACCTAAAAATAATGAAACACATGAAAACACTGAACTTTCAATTAATATGTATAATTTTTAAGAGATAAGTGAGTATAGATAGTGGATGGATAGCATAGATAATGGATGGATGGTGACTGAAATAATGAGATCTCAGATACAAGAGGCTGAAATGGGTTTCCTCCGTAGGGTGGCTGGGCTCTCCCTTCCAGATAAGGTGGATGGATATGGGATGAGATGGGGATGGATGAATAGTGTAGATAATGGAGGGATGGATGGATGGATGTATAGATGATGAATAGATGAATGCATGGTACAGATAATGGATGGATGGATGGATGGAATAGGTAATGGAGGGATGGATAGATGGATGGGTGGATGGATAGATGGATGGATGCATGGTATAGATAATGGATGGATGCATGGTATAGATGATGGATGGATGGATGTATAAATGATGAATGGATGAATGCATGGTATAGATAATGGATGGATGGACGGATGGATGGTATAGATAATGGATGGATGGATGGATGGATGGATGGATGGATGGATGGATGGATGGATGGATGGATGGATGATTGAAGGATGGATGGAATAGGTAATGGAGGAATGGATAGATGGATGGGTGGATGGATGGATGGATGCATAGTATAAATAATGGATGGATGGACGGATGGATGGATGTATAGATGATGTATGGATGAATGCCTGGTATAGATAATGGATGGATGGACGGATGGATGGATGGTACAGATAATGGATGATTGATAGTGTACATAATAGAGGGATGGATGGAATGTATATATGATGAATGGATGAATCCATGGTATAGATAATGTATGGATGGATAGTGTAGATAATGGAGGGATGATGGATGGTATATGTGATGATAGGTGAATGCATGGTATATAATAATATAGATAATGGATGGATGGATAATGTAGATATTGGATGGATGGATGGTATAGATAATGGGTGCATGAATACTGTAGATAATGGATGGATGGATGAAAAGATGATGAATGGATGAATGCATGGTATAGATAATGGATTGATGGATGGGTGATGTATATATAATGCATGGATAGATGGTTGGTTGGATGGATGGATGCTATAGTTAATGGATGGATTGCTAGTGTACATATTGGAGGGATGGCTAGATGGTATTGATGATGGATGGATGAATGCATGGTCTAGATAATGGATGGATGGATAGTGTAGATGATGGATGGGTGATAGTTAATGCCTTCACAGATCCTATTAATCCAACTAAGCTATTCATGAATAGACCCTGCGATGGACTGTCGACCTGTCCTGCCTTTCGCCCAGAGAGAGCTGGGATAGGCTCCATCAGACCTTCATGACCCTGCACAGGACATAGTGGGTATAGATAATGGATGGATGGATGGATGAATAGATTCAAAGTCTCAAGATTCCTGAGTAAAGGAGTACCCATCACAGGCAGTGGAGGATGTAGCAGCTCAGTGCTACAGGAATCTGACGCACACGCTAAACTAGCAACAACCTATTCCCCCTACGCAAGAGCATAGAAAAGTTTATAATTCTTGTTTAATTATAGATTATTGTGTGTAGGAGCATTTTATCATTAGTACCATTGCTATTTAAACAATTTCCTTTTTTTTTTTGCCCATGATGAACGTTGGGATTTATTACTGGTCTAACTTTATGAATGTGCGAGACTTTGCAATTATGCTGGAGAAAAATAAATTAATGAAATAAGGAATTCAAATGAAACTTATGTCTGAATCATAAATGACCACACAATGATAGATAATGGTATATCTCACAAACAGAAACTAAAACCAGTAACCAGATAAATTAAACATGCAGGATAGAAAAAACAACAAAAGAATATTCCCCTCCTCAGGCCTTGGGGTCGCTGAAACAATACACTTCCAGAAAGTCTGACTGTTTTCTGATCAAGTCTTCCCTTCATTCCTTCAACTGTTCCTTTTAACTGTCTTCAGCATTTTCAGCTTAAAGAAAGCTTGTAAATAAGTGCTCCTCCTGATTAATGTTTAAACATTAGATCAAACAAGCTGATTAAGGAAAGATTTACACAGCAGGTGTACATTTAAATCCCATTTATGTCAACAAAGAGCACAATAAAGCATTTTAGAGCCTGAGAAAATATCCTTTAACTTCATCAGTCTTTGTAGGATCAAGCAGTCCAACAGCCAATGAACAGTCTGACTTATCACGGAGGTCCTGTTTGGTGGAAGATGTCCATGAGCTCAGCCTGGTTCCTCTCCTTCAGAGCTGTGAAGGCCTGAATGTCCTCTGCTCTCTGTTTTTCTGTCTCTTTCTGACGGTGCTCCTCTGCCAGCTTCAGCCCTTCCATCATCTGCTGACTTTCCCGAATCATCATCAGCATTCACCACCTTTCCTTGTCTGTCTTCTTTCACATTGACAGAAATAGCAAAAAGGCTTGCACACAACCCAGAAAATCTAGGATTTCCACACAGATTGGGTCTTTATGTCACCAGGAACTTCTAGATTATGGGCCTGTAGTTCTGGGTTCTGGTCATGAGTCCGTCTAGACTCATCTGCCAGGTCAGAGATCAAGGTGTTGACTTTCAGATCAGGCTTTGGATAGAATATCCGACTACACATTGGACAGTGACACCTGGCATCATCCTCCCAGGGCTCACTGATGCATTTTTTGCAGAAGTTGTCCACATGGTGTGGTGACAGATCAGTGAAGATTTCTAGACAGATGGAGCACATAAGCTGATCCTCAGGTGGTTGACTGCTGTCAGCAGACATGTCGTAGCACTCTGAGAACAGAAAGGAAAGTGTTATAATGCACAGGTACTTCAAGGACGGGTCTCAAACTCCAGTCCTCAAGGGCCGCTGTCCTGCATATCATGGATGTTTCCCTGCTTCAGGACACCTGGTTCAGATGAATGGATCATTAACAGACTCGTGCAGACCTGGATGGTAAGCTGATAGTGATCCATTCATTAGAACCAGGTGTGCTGAAGCAGGGAAACCTCTAAGACATGCAGCACTGTGGTCCTCGAGGAACACATCCAGGGGTCAGGAGACCCCTGACTTTAAGCTACATAAATGAAGAGTTCATTAGCAAAATCAGATAAATGCCCCTTCTGACAGTACTTGGGCCCCTTCTCTTGTCCATGTACAGTGCACCACCTTTCTGGGACTTTTCATATCACTGCTATACAGATGACACACAACTCTACCTGCCGTTCCAACCAGGTGACCCAACGATCTCTGCATGTATCTTCACCTGTCTCTCTGACTTATCTGCATGGATGAAGGAACACCACCTTCACTGAACCTGTCAAAGACAGACGTGGTGGCTGTCCCACCATTGTTTCTCAGTCTCGCTGTCTTGCACTTTACAGCATTCATAAAACAAGACCATCCCTGACTCAACATGTAACCCAACTCCTGGTACAGGCTGTGGTGATATCCCACCTTGACTACTGGAATCGCTCCTAGATGGCTTTCCTGACAGCGTGATAAGACCCCTACAGAAGATCCAGAACACAGCAGCACATCTGGTCTTTAATCAACCCAGTACGGTCCATGTTGAACCTCTATTAACTGAGCTTCACTGTGGCTGCTCCAATAAAACAAAAGTGACTGACACTGAAGCCAGCAAGGTGCTTCTGGGTCTGCATCTGCTTCTAAGAACTCAGTTGTAAAGGTTTACACCTCGTCTCGTGTGTTGCGCTCATCCCAGGAGCATCAATTGTCCTTGTCCTCTCTTCACACAAGGAGATCTCAGTGGAGACTGTTCTTGTCATGGTTCCTCAATGGTGGAACAAGCTACAAGAGCAAAGTGTCCCTTTCTATGTTTAATAAGCTCTTGAAAAGTCTCCTGTTCAAAGATTACCTTCTGTTGTAGCCTGGGCTGGTCCTAGCCACGCTGGTGCCTTCAGCAGGATTATGTTTTGTCAGATTTCCATCAGATCTGGTGGTAAAAGTCCACCTAACTCCCTGTTTCCCTGTTAACAGTGAAGGACGTTTCACCACAGAACTACAGGAACAGCAGCAGAAGAAGATGAGCGGTCTTTCATTAGGATATTTGTTGAATGCATTTCTTTTAATTCTGTAAAGCACTTTGTGTCGCACAAAAGTGCTATCCAAAAGAGTGTGATTGATTGATTGATTGATTGATTGATTGATTGATTGATTGATTGAGTCAAGTTAAGCTGAGTATCAACAGCAGAGTATAATTTTCTACTTATGACAGATTCCAAACAGTAACAGAAATGACAGAATAGAGAGCAAGAGTTCAGCTCAGGTTCAGTTTATGTAAATAAATAAATAGTCAGTGGTTAATTGTGTTTTTGTATTATTGATTATTACAGCTTATTTATTATTGCCGTCATATTTTCATCCAGGCAGAAATGCAGTTACTGCCAAATACTGACCACAGATGTCTAAGTTGACTCACTTTTCTGACAAACTGACAGATGTTATTTTAAACATGGACCTACCAGGATCATCTCTCTGTTTCTCCTCTTTCTTTCCCTTTTCCTCCCTTACTCTTGATGTCTTCACGAAGACCATGTCCAACAATGGTTTGACCAGTTCAACTTCCATTATGATGATGACGATGAAGATGACTGATGCTCCATGTGTGCAGAGCACTGGTGCTGCATACTCTCATAAACACTGACAGATATTGACAATAAAACCAAGGATGAAAGAATGTTACCTTCAACAATGCTTTATTTTTAAGACAACAGTCTTTGTTTGAAGTAGCACATTTAAGGAAAATAATGATGAAATAATAATAGATGACAGGAGGTCCATGTGAGGTGACTCACAAACACATGAACAGGAACACAAAAACCTGCTGCTCCTACAGAGCTTTAATCAAGTAAACTCTGAGTAATTTTAAAGTTGCTCAAGATACGTTTTATCCTGATTTCTCAGACCAGATCACAGCAGGACACAGAGAAAACACACTCAACTAAACCCTGGTGTGCCTCAGTGCAAGATTACTGCAAATATTACAATTCAGTCAAAACTGGGTTTCATGAAATTCAAATAAAGTCTCTTTCAGTGTTTCCCTGGAAATGATCAGAGCAAAAGACCAAAGTCCAGGACTTAGTACAGCTGTTCAGACAATGATGCAACTAGTGGAGACACGTGAGAGAGAAAAAGAAAAAATAAACATAGAAAAAAAGAGTCAAGAAAGGCTGGAAAAAGCTTTGATCGATCTGGAGATAAAGGACAGCCAATGAGGTGCAGTACGGATCAGACAGGTAATTGTTGAGTACGAGGTCAGTAGTGTATCTGTGATGAGTGTTTTTGCACAGGAAGAGTCTGACCTGATCTCCTTTGCTGATTTCAGAGCAGAAGGACAATCGACAGATTTTTATGGCCACGAAATAGTTGCCACAAAACCGACCCACACTGTGGGTGCATTAGATGTACCAGGCCTCAGACAAGACATCTGAAAAACCATAGAAATTCTGGCCTGATTTAGTATTTGAATTGGTCATTTGTAATTCAGATTTGTATTTCTTGGACACAAATTAATACTTTGTGTCCGTAAAATACAGATTTGAGGCTGCAAAAAAATAATTGAGGGCATGAAATTCTAATCCATGACCACAACCTGCTAATCTGAGACTCTAACATACTAATTTAAGAACACAAAATATTCATTTGTGGGAATAATTTATCATTTGGTTTCAGATGTCTGGAGCTCCATAAAATAACTCACGTTAACAACAGAGATGTGTAGAGAGCTAACAGCCCCGTAAATAACTGATGAACTAGTCCAAAGTCTGGGAGCCAGCCCTGCTACCACTAATGTCTGCATGATGACATTTTAAAAGACTGCTACAGATCTGGCTGGTCTGTTTGCTGAGTCCACAGGAGACTGATGCAACAGCGCCCCTCTGTGGTGACTCCAAGTAACTACAGGGTGCGTGAGGTGGCGGTTGGAAAAAAGCTCAAAATTTAAAATAACGGTTCAGCTGACGGCTACACTGAGGTTTTCCTGTGTAGGATAACTGCTATCAGCTGTTTAACGTGGAAGCAGCAGTTCGGCAGACGTGTTTGTGAATAATTAATCTGTAAAAATGGTCTAGTTTAAGCACCTCCTCTTCCACCGCAGAAACGGTCCGTTCCTCGGTCAATACTTTTATCACGGAGGACAAAAAAGCAACCAAACACGGAAGACATTATTCCAGCGACGAAGAAACTACAACAAAACACCCGGAGACTAAAGGTTCGTGCACGTTCATGTTTTAATAAGCTTTTGGTGTTTTTCAGAGATAGTTGCTGAAACTGCTGCAGCCATGAACACAGAAACGCAGCTG
>JBAMYA010045612.1:0-11594 GCA_037176975.1 Arrhamphus sclerolepis | reverse complement strand
CAATATATATATACACACACACACACATATATATATATATATATATATATACATATATATATATATATATAATTATAGAATTTGATGCATTCAGTTCAATATTTGCAGGTAGTTGGTCAAAAGATCCTGGGCCTTTAAAGTGTACAGACAAACGTCAATATACCTCATCCATTACATTTTTAATCTGTGCAATAAAAATGAAAATTTGTTATTTTCTTTTATTTGTATCTTTTTTGCAGCTGACACCATTCATCCATTACTGATACCCGCGTATTCCTGTGCAGGGTCACAGGGACCTGCTGGAGCTTATCCCAGCTCTCTTGGGGTACACCCTCAACAAGTCATCAGTCCGTTGCAGGGCCACATGTACACAAACAACCACACACACTTGCACTCCGACTAGTTAGAAAAACCGATTAACCAGTCATGCATGTCTATAAAGTGTAGGAGGAAGCTGGAGTACCCGCGGAGAACACAAGTGCATGTACACTTCATTGACACAGCAAACCTCACATGCAGACCAATTAAAGAACAGTTTAGCAATGGGCTAAAAAACTGTCTTTTCTTTCTCCCGACTCAGTATCACTATAGCGTGTTGTATTCTAAAAAGTTTAATTATGTGAAGTTTGTTTTCAGGATTCTGGAGTCACAAAACCACTTCACCATATCAGATGCTACTAATCAACCTGATCTCACAATAATACGTGAAATATGCACGAATAACCACCAGGCCCACCTTTCATTTACGTGTCCCCTGCGAGTAAATACCCAGAATTACGAGTTGGGTCCACAAATATCACTGCAAAATTATGTCAGTGGTAGAGATTTGTCGTGGTCCCTGCACAACTTGTTTCTTGAACAAAATAAAAGCAGACGTTCCATTTTCTGATGCAGACTGTTGGGTTTTTGTTTGTTTGTTTTTGTGTGTTTGTCTGTCTTGATATATATACATACACATATATATATATATGTATATATACTCACATCTTTATTGTAATTTCTCAAAATTTACTGTGGTACATGTTAAACATGCTCTACCATTGACATAAAGTTACATTTGGGTGCAGGGGACATGTAAATGTTGGGTGTGCCTTGTGGGTATTCGTGAATATTTCATGTATTAGTGTGAGATCAGGTTGCATCAGATGTTGATATGATGCATTTATTTGTCTATATGGGAGAAATGTGTCTTGGAAGCGGGGGAAAGGCGAGCGCTGGCAAGGCTGCTGTTCTCTGAGGTGACGGAGAAAAAAACGGACTGGGACTAGAAGATCACCGTCACCATGGTGAAGATCTACAACCAGAAGCTGCGGGATAGCCTGGACATCAAGATGAAAAATCCTCCTTTGTGATGCGCGGGGCTTCACCTCAGTCCTCTCTCACAACACACAGGTACTGGCTCTGCCCCAGTTCAGCTCTGACCACAGCTCTGCTCATATCCAGCCCGTGTGTGTGTGTGTGTGTAAAGACAGGCACACAAAAACAAACAAAAAAACAACAAAACCTTCTGCATCAGGAAATGTATCTTCTGCTTTTATTTTGTTCAAGAAACAAGTTGTGCAGGGACCACGACAAATCTCTAACATTGACATAACTTTGCAGTGATATTCGTGGACCCGACACGTAATTCTGGGTATTTACGTGCAGGGGACACGTAAATGAGAGGTGGGCCTCGTGGTTATTCGTGCATACTTCACGTATTATTGTGAGATCAGGTTGGGGGATGCCAACCCCCTGAAATAAAAACGGGACAAAATCATCCCCCTTCATTCCCCCTTGTGCAATTTTTTTCAGTCAATGTGGAAATTACCTCTATTTAACACTGGAAATAGTACTACAATTTCAACATTTATAGGGCTTTGCACGTATTGAATAAAATAGAGTGAGAGGGCGCGCATGAATAATATAATGACCCAATTTTTTATTATTTTTTTAAATTGACGTCAGTAAGCAGCATAGCAGTTGCCTGTGTTATGATTTCAACATTGTGGCCAAGACTGTGGACAGCTCGATCTGAGGGACTAAGAGGGCAAAAAGTAACCTTTCAGGTAAGTGAAGAGTCAGAAATATCAGTCACACTTTTTATAAGCTGACCATTACAGTGTAATCTGGGGACATGGTGATGAAAAAAAACTAATTTTACTTAGTTCGTTTGTGCAGTTTAGCTTACGTCTTTCTCTCTGTCTAGCAAGCTAGCTGACTCAGGTTCATGCTAGTTTTGATTTAATCAGCTTGGACTGATCAAGCGATAACGTTAGTTTGTCTGGGATTCTTCAGGAAACAAAAAGTGACATTCAAGGCAGGTAGGCTGAAGTAAACGTCACTAACATGAATGTTACGTTAATCATATTGCAAGAAGGAATCAGACAGCCTACTGCCAGCTCACAGACCGCTACTTAAGTGAACATTCATAATCTGATGACTGCTTTGGGAGTACATCTAATCAAACAATAATTTTGCCACTGCTATTTTCTCCATAGATGAAGGCCAACAGCATTACGGTACTGATGTGACAAGAGGAGCTGAAGAGGACCTGGAGGCTGAGAGAACTGAAGGTTTTTAGGATTCAAACCCACAAAGTTTGTGCTAAGCATTGTCTGTGCTATGTATTTGTGTAATTTGTAAGATTCCATTTCATATCATGTAAATTGTGTTAATGTGTTAATGATTTAATTAATTTGTCTTTGTATTTGAATTAGAATTGACTTGACCTGACTTGAGAGGATTCAGATGTTTATTTCCAATGTTTTCTGAGGTTTTGTTTTGGATTTTAATATATGAATAAAAAAAAGATTTAAAAGTACCATGAGTATGAAGCTGCACTTTAACTCAGTGAAAATTTGCATTTGACCCACAGTTGGTCTCTCACCACGTGCACTGTCATCAGCTCAAAACGTCCGGTAAACGATAACTTCCACCATCCCCCCGATTTGTTTTTACAACGCGACACTGCCTACTTCCCTACCTACCGACCTCCCTGCCTTGCTACCTACCCATCTACTTCCCTGCCTTGCTACCTAGCTAGCTACCAACCTACCTACCTACCTACCTATCTACCTCCCTACCTTGCTACCTACTTAGCTACCTACCTAGCTACCTAAATGCCTAACTCCCTACCTTGCTGCATACCTGTCTACTGACCTACTTATCTCTGAGCCATAAAAGGGCTTAAAATTGGGGCCCCTTATGGGATCGTCCATGTTGGCTCCATGTGAATTATTCAGGTCCATCATTCATCACCCATGTTCAGGTACGGGGATGATAAATGGGCACGGGCCCATGGGTGTCTGATTTCTATCTTGTCCCGCTTCGGCTAACCACATAAGCTAACACAAGTGGGCAGTTCACACAGGGCCAGCATCGAACCAGCAGTAAATCCCATATGAGGCCCCATTTTTCAGCCCATCTAGGTAGATAGGCCCCAAATACAAATGTCGGTGGTGTACTTATAGTGACATTTACTGATATATTTATTAATTTATTGCTTTTGTTTGCCCTCCATTCTCTGTGGAGGTTGTTGAAGAAATGCTGCTGACTCAGTCCTTGGCCGAGAGAAACAAAAGCACCTCCTTTGCATGTTTTTGGACATATTGCAAGAAGTGCTTGACTTAAAAACAAATAAATAAATAAAACATTAAAATAAAAACAGTTGCAGATCTTCTTATGGATGAGACACAAATACAACAGTGTGTTTATCAAGGATACAAACCAAGATTTTGTGTTGGCTTATTCAGCAAGGGAATCTATTTTTATGAAATTTGCACATTTCAAAACACTGTCGCTGGTGCGCTAGCCAGCTCCTCGAGGTTCTCATCCAGACTGGTTTCCAGTTGACAGGTGAGCCTTGTCAGAACGTAACAGGTGGATTTTCTTCCTTCTTAATGAGACCACCAGAGCGAAGCAAAGGCAGCCAACAAGTGTTCGGCACATGTGGGGAAAGCTCCAGATCGCCACGCTGTGATGCTCATTGGAGGATGAAGTGTGCAAAGCTGCATTCACAGCAAAACGAGGCATCTCAAGAATCTAAAATAAGCTTTTTACACGATTTTGTTTTGCACTTTTTGCTTACTGAATTAATCCACTTGCATTTTCATGTCTCTGGCTTTTTCCTGCATTTCATTTATTTTGAAACAGACCTGCATCCTTGAGCAGAGGTGTGGGTGACATACCTCATCTTGTCTTTGTCTCTCCTCCCGCAGTTCCGTCTGTGGCTCCTCGGCCTCGGCTTCAGCCTGGCGTACGGCAGCATGTTCACCAAGATCTGGTGGGTGCACACCCTCTTCACAAAGAAGGACGAGAAGAAGGAGAAGAAGAAGGTAGGGAGGAGGAAGAGTGGGGGTACCACTGACAGTCGTTAGCATCCCCTCCTTCAATCCTATGTTTGGTTTTGTAAAAGTGTAATGAAAATCATCAGATCATTATGGGTCTTTCAGGGGAAGGAAAAAAAGAGGTCCTTCGTCCATCATGTCGTTTGTTTATCAAAAGAAAAAGTATGTAATCTAGTAATATTCTCCAATGACCTTATAGGTTGAAATTTAAAAATTCCAAGAATTTCATTAAGTTCCCTTTTAAGGGTTAACACAATGCCAAGAAGGGAAGAAATAAAAAATAGTCATAGAAAAACCGTTCTTGCTTGCATGGAACGAGTTATAAAACCATAACCAATTCTTGATCAATTAGGAGTTCAGCGGTTCACAGTGAGAAAGGGTTCACAGTGAGAAAGTTTATTCACAAGTGGAAAACCTTTAAGACAGCTGCCAATATTCCCAGGAATGCACGTCCCAGAACGTTTACTCCAAGCATAGGCAGTGCAATGCTCAGACAAATAATGTCTTAAAAAAACTACAAGCCTTGAATGTTTAAGTCCATGAGAAGTTTGAAGGGTCGCCGGGAGAATGCCTGTCTAAGAAAAACAGGGAGGCTTGACAACTGCATCTGAGCAGCAACAGAATGGACAGATGAGACCAAAGTGGAGTGATCTGGCCTTAATGTGCTGCATCATGTTTGGAGAAAACCAAACAGAACAGAAAAACAAACCCACTGTCAATCACAGCAGTGGAGATGTGATAGATGGGTAGATGGGGGATTTTATTTTTTGCAGCCAGACATGCTGAGCATCCTGGACTCCTCTGTAGACCAGAGTGTTCTGGAGACAAACGTGAGGACATCCGTCTGACTGTCAAAGCTTAGTTGAAACATTTCAGCAGAAGGTCTTCACACCCGCTGTCAGGCACAGACTCTTTTATCTGCCAGAGGACCTGGACACCCCGCAGTCACTGTGAACCGTGAACTTTACCTCTGGTAGTCCACAGACTAACGTGAGGACATCTGACAGCTGAAGCTTGGTCAAAGTTGAGCCACGCAGCAGGACAACGATCCCAAACACAGCAGCAAATCTGCACTTGAATGTCTGAAAAACAAAAGAATGGAGGTTTTGGAGCGCGCCCTTCAAAGTCTAGACCTGAACCTGATTGAAGTGGTCTGGCGAGAAAGCTAAATGAACTGTTGCAGCGCTGGAAAGAAGAACAAGGCTGTTTTCTCACAATTAAGTGAGAGGCTGAAGAAGTCAAACAGGAAACGAATGCCTCACACCATCGCCGCTGAAGGTGGATCTATAGTTTACTGAATCATGAGGCTACTTAAAACAGTCTATTTGGATTCATTGTTGTTAGATAAATAAGGACACGGTCAAAAAACTCATATGTTGCTGTTAATCTGAGGTTGTTTTTGTTAATACTAGATCCCCAACGATCCCGATTTTCATGCATGCATTCATTCATTTATTTATTTTTCAGGATTAAAAGGGGGGGTCCTAACCATTGCACATGACTGCAGATGTCGTGTACATGCACGTACAGAGAGCAGGCAGCAGCATCCGTGCACGTAGGAGGCTGATTTTAGACGCAGATACCGTCACGTTTGTTTGCACGCTGCTGTGTTCAGGACTGTGTGTTCGTGTGTGTGTGGGTGCATCCTCTGAAAGACGGTGTATCCTGGAGCTAGAGAGACACTGCCAGTCTGCGATGTGTTGAGGGAATTTCTAAGACCTAATCAGAAGAATAAGAGATTAAGCCATTTATGGAATATTTATGAATATGGATGAGTATTAAAGTTCTGTGCAGAAATCCAACCTTCAGGGGGTTTACTAGTGGAGCTAAGGCACATCGAATCGGGTTGACTTTCAAATCTCTTCATGTCCGCAGAAGGGCAATTTGCCAGTGAGCTCTGTGTGTGTGTGTTTAAAGAAACTTTCACAAATGGAGGGGAGAATAGTCGCTTCTCAAATAATTCTTCATGCAGCTCAAGATGAAGCGGCGCCCAGGACTGCAGAGAGATTCCTTCTTCATTATATTTCCCACTTTTAGTCGCCGCATGCTTCAGTGGTCGTTGCTTTGTTGCCGGTGCTGCGCGTAAGCCAGCGTGGCTGAACGAGGAGAAGATGCGGGGACGGAGGCAGCTCATTTCTGGCTGCTTGTTTTCAGTTTGCAGGCGCGTTCATCGCAACCTGGGATAAATATACCAGAGTCAACACTTCAGACACAGTCCACACAAGCACCACTGAGTCCAGATGATGATTTCAGGTGGCAGTGTAAATACAGCCGCTGCAGCCCTCTGTGTGCCGCCTGCAGACACACACACACACACACACACACGTAGACAAGACAATCCATGCCCACTCATCCAGAAATCACAAGGACGCCTGTCGTGCTATTGGTCCGGGTAGTTTGTCTTTGTTTGTGGACCGGCTCGTGATGCCCTTGGGTGGTGATGATGTGTGTTTCTGTTTGTGTGTCTTTGCTCACACTCACACAGCAACCCTTGGAGCCATGGAAACTCTACGCAACAGTTGGAGTGCTGCTGGCCATCGACTTCCTGTCGCTCATGATCTGGCAGATTGTGGACCCTCTGCACATCACCGTGGAGGTAGAGTACGACAGGCAAACGAGATCGTTCTGTGTCACTGACATCTGTCAGTAAAGCTGTAACGCCACACTGATCCTTCTCTGAACAACTGTTTATTCATTTTAATGGATGTTAGATTCATAAAAGGAACGAAGAGCACGAGACCAGTAAAATCCTTCCCCATCAACTGCACTGAATTTATCAACATGCAATAATCTCCTCATGTCAGCCTGACTCACATTCCAGAAACATGTAAGACAGTAAAGCTTTTACCAGTTTGTACTGTTGAATCTCCTAACAGCGTTTAAAGGTGTTCTGGCATCAGGGCTGCCACGTAGGGATGCAGCATTTCAGAAAAAGGCCTGGATGTCCCTGAAAAAGATGTTCTTAAAGGCAGCAGATGTTGCTATAAAATCTCTGTTGTCTGATAAAGATGGGAATGACCTCTGCCAAGGGCACCGATGCCATCGCAGAGCCTGGAGTCTGGACTGTTGTTGACAAGAGTCTGGCCTCTGCTGGTCGTCTTTGGTCCACCTACAGCTGCGGCCCAACAAAAAAAAAATCTAACTGCTGCTGAAATATCCAGGAGGAGTGTTTGTTGTGCTGACCAGCTAACTGCTAGCAGCTATGTTCTACGGAAAAGTAGCTGATGAGCTGAATGAAAGGAAAAGAAAGGAGAGCCGGCTCTCCGGATTCGCTACATCGGCCTGATGTAACGTCCGCTAAATTCAAAAACATCGACTCGAGTTGACACATCCCTGCAGTCACACCAGATTAACTTTATTTCTGAGACTTCTGTCTCTGTGTGACCACAAAGGTTGAATAAACATCCAGATTATTAGTTTTTCCTCCATTTTTCTGTTAACGCAAAGTCCGACTATCGATAGATACGAGCTGCTATAGACCCGCCCCCGTGTAAACTAATATGAACAATTCAAAACTGACTGAAACTAAATAGAGTTATGGATAAGATGAAGTTAGCTTTAGTTTTTCATCCTGGGATTGAGCAGGTCGGGACATGATGTCATGAATTCTCCATCACAGAAAGAACTCCACGGACGAGGTCCAGCAGGGAAGCGTCTACAACACCCTGGATTTCTGGAAGGAAGGAAGATATTTATCCTGAAATAAAGACATTTATCCTGAAATAATGTCCCCGCAGCTTCAGATTCAGTCAGTGGTCCTGCCTCCCAGGATTTAGTTTTTGCTCTCAACTGTCATCTGGTCTGAGAAATCAGGGCGCGACTTCTTTTGGACAACATGTTTTCCTTAAAAGGTAATAAGAAAAAAGTGAACTGAAGACCTGTGAAGGCCGTGGTACAGGTGCTTCACTGTTCATATGTGTTTCTTAGATCCACAATGGAGACTCAGACCGACCTCCCCTCAACTCTTAATATTTAATTTTGACTTTAATTATTTTTCCAGATTGGTTCTTAAACATTCTCCCATCCTCTAAGAGCTGAATAGAAACATTGACTTGTTTTTTGACGTTTGGTGACATCCTTTGTTTTTGCACTGCATTCTGGGTACCAGTGTCTTTTAACCTTTGACACAACATTTTCCTAATTACCCAAAATAAGGAATAAAGGATTTTTGCAGTGTAAACCATTGTTGACAGGTTACATTCTATCATCCTAGATTCCTTTTTTTTTGTTTTTTTTTTGCCTAAGACTAAAGCAAAACTGAAATGAACTAAAACCAAAAGTAAAACTAAAACTATGAATGTGCTTGTTAAGGCGACTAAAGCTGAACTAATCAAACAAAGTGAAAAAGCATTAAATAATTCAGATCTATTAGAAGTCTGGTTGGGTCAGACGGTTATTCTGTTATTTTGTTAACTTGAAGCCAGCAGCTCACAGTGCACGTGCTCACGCACGGTAGATCAGAGGTAGGTGGGATAGGTAGGATCAGACAAGAGCGCAACACAGATGAGCTTTTATGTTAATAATAGCTGCAGGAACTGAATTTAAAACAACACTTTAAACTCATTAGGAGACTTTTTTTAAAAATGAAATCACATTTCAAGTTCAAAATGTTCATTTTCCAGACCTCTGTGGCTGTTAGATAGCAAGCAGAGGCCTTATCCATATTTATGCACGTTCTTTGCTGCAGGTAATATGTCTTCATACTGTTATGATTGTTCATTGAGGCGCATTAATGAGTTTTCTGGTGTTTTGTTTAAACATCCTCCATAAGATGATTTCCAGGACAAACCAAGTACTCGCTTTAAGTCTGTTTCTCTGCAGGACTGAAGGATTATCACATCGGCACAGCACTGAGTTAAAGACGGGCCAACTTTATATGGAATTTTTTAAATCTCCATATTTCATATTCCTTTAATTCAGTCATCTGTGTGACTGGAAGGACCTTTGTACCCGAGGGGATCAGGCCTGCAGTCAGTGGCGCTTAGACTGACTGTGCAGTTTTGTCTCCATCTCCAGCCTTCTGCTGCCTCATCGTTTCTTATTATCTCACCCTCTTTATTTTTCTCTCTCCTCTCCACTATCTCCTTTCTGCTGCTGTCTCTCTTCCCTCCTCCTGCGTCTGCCATGCGAGTAGAAGTTCACTAAGGAGGCTCCGAAAGAAGATTTGGATGTCCTGATTCAGCCGCTGTTGGAGCACTGCAGCTCGGAGAAGATGAACACGTGGCTCGGTATCCGTCCTCCTTCCCTCACAGTCTCTTAGTGTCTCTTTGCCCTGCCCTGGTTCAGAGCGTCTCTGTTGCATGTGTGGACGTATGCATGCGCGTATGACAGTACGGAAGCGCACCCGCGCCGCAGCCGTTCGCTCTGAATTACAGAGGCCTCGTATCACAGCCTCCCTCAGCCTCTGCCGCCAACTCCAGTTTGATTCCTCCTTTCTCTCCCTCTTTGCTTTTCCTCTCTGTCGGTCCCATGCAGTCCCTCTCTGTCACCGTCTGTCTCTGAGCTGTCTCTCTTCGCGTGGCGGCTCTTATGAAAATATAATGGTTGCTGAGATTCAAACAATGTGGGTCACAAACTGGGCCAGAGCCCCATAGCAATTGCCTTCCGAGAAGAAAAGACGGTGGTTAAATTTCAGGCTGAGTGAAGAAACAACGGACAGTCTCAGGAAGTTCTGAACTTCAGTCTGGCACAGATATACTTTTTTCAATCTTTTGTCTGTTTATTATTTAATATTTTTGGTTTCCACGTGTGATTTTTGTACAGCTTTATTCTCACTTCTTGAAGACGGTGTCCGTTTCTCAACATGCGTACGTGTTTGTACCTGTGATGCTGTGAAACGCCAACAGTTCTCTTCCAGGTCTAAAGTCCACATCTGGAGGAGTGTAGTAGAAATACCTGAATGCATTCTCACTCAGAGGATGCTTCCAGTGTAGACTTACATAGACATAAGCTGGCAAAGTATCCCACAATGCATTTTGCATCAAACAAGCATCAGAAACAGGAAAACGGAGCAAAAGACAGTTAGAACTGCATTGTTTTCACAACAGGATGTAGTTTTACAAAGTTTTCATGCAGGAATGTAGTTCTTCTCTCTTCAAATCTTAGTTTAGCCTATTTCAATATTTTTATTTTCAAACCATTAAAAACACATCATATTGATTAAAGATTAAACACCCCTTTGCTAGAAGAGTCCACGGTTCATTCATCGCATTACACTTGAGAGCATTTCAGTTAATATGTAGATGTTTTAAATGCAAAGCAGCCCACCATACCACTGCAACGGAACACAGGAGGTTCATTTTGTTGCAGTTCATCCACTGTCCACTGGGTGCTGCTCCTAAAGCAGAACTAATCTCCATTGACCGCCATGTTAAAAGGTCCAACTTTGCAGCAGAGTTAAACATATTTACAGCCTGGTACAAACATCGCTTTTTGGTCTCTGTGGTTAGATGTTGTAGCCATGGCAACTGTAGTGAAGGTGAATTTTCTTTTTTGTGCCACATGGCTAGTACAACTGGAGAGAACATACTTCAAAGTACACAAGTCCAGACTTATTATATATATCATATTATATTAAGAGACACATGTGGAATCGATCAGGACAGACGGAACCAGGGAATAAAGGCAGAATGAAACCCAAACATGGAATCAGGTTGTCAAAATAAAACAGGACGTAAAGTTCACTGCAGCACAAGAGATACAAGAAAGCAAGATGAAACTCAGGATAACAAAAAAAGAACCCCCAAACACCAACCAAGACTGACGGCTGAATGTTGGTGTCAGTCTGTTCTCACTCCAACAGCATCATTCTGCAGTTTCAAATGTGAACACAGAAGGTCTTTAGCTTCGGTTTTCAACATTTAGGTTAAGTAGACTTGGTCAGACTACTGTTTGGGCCTCGATAAATGTGGCAGTGGATTAATGTTATGAAACAGTGTGTCCTGACTGCTTCCACAGACGTTTCCAAAACCTAACTAACTAAGCAGAGAAACCTGCAACTAACTAAGCAGAGAAACCTGCAACTAACCAAGCAGAGAAGCCTGCGACTAACCAAGCAGAGAAACCTGCAACTAACCAAGTAGAGAAACCTGCAACTAACTAAGCAGAGGAACCTGCAACTAACCAAGCAGAGAAGCCTGCAACTAACCAAGTAGAGAAACCTGCAACTAACTAAGCAGAGGAACCTGCAACTAACCAAGCAGAGAAACCTGCAACTAACCAAGTAGAGAAACCTGCAACTAACTAAGCAGAGGAACCTGCAACTAA
>JBAMYA010045611.1:0-11595 GCA_037176975.1 Arrhamphus sclerolepis | reverse complement strand
TCTGCGTGTGTGTACATATGTGTGTACATATGTGTGTGTACATATGTGTGTGAGCGTGTGTGTCCATATTTACGAGCTGAATGTTAACGCAGCATTAATATTTTTCTTTTATCCCTAATGGACAGATGTATCAGCACAACACCTCCCTCCTGTGTTTTCATTCTATATAGCAGCTACTTACGTTCGACGACCGTTCGTTGACACTTGATTAAGCTGATGTATTTTTATAGAGCAGAAACTAGCTGACCGTGAACTGGATTGTACAAAGTTTGAAGTATTTTGGGTTTTATATTGAATAGTTTCCTTTACAGTATATATTCCTGAAGAAAATCCTGAAACGAAATGTTTCCATAATGAGATGTAATGAAAAATTGCGTTTTCATTTGGATGCGGTTTTACTTTATAGTTTTGAACTTAAAGTTTTTAACTTGCATTTCACAAAGCGCCACAGCCAGTGCTATGCGCATGCGCGCTGACGTTCCCCCTTCCTCTTCCTATCTGATTGTACGGAGATCTAGTTGTACTATATTTGTTTTCTCGGGCTGTTTTTGATCCAGTGGAGGATTTCGGTGAGTTTCTGTGTGGTTTCGCCTCGTTTAATCGAGCGCTGGTCACATATGTGAGCTAAGTCTGCGTCAGGAAATTTAAGGAGGGAGAATAGGACAGTAGTTGCGTTTCAACAGTCGTGTTAGCAGCTTAGCTTCAGTCAGTGAGGTCAGACCTGGTTGGTGTCAGCTTTAACAAGCTCAACTCGGGACTACCGCCGTTTTTCAGGTCTTGTATGGCCTATATCTCTGAAAACCTTCGGCTTGTATGTTGCTTCGAGTTGACGACTGTTTCCATCCAAGTGCTAATATTAACTTTGTGCTTACGTTTACGTACAAAAGAAAACAACTTGAAGGGAACGTTAATGATTGTTGCGTACTTAATATTTTGTCCTCCACGTGTCATTAACTACACGCAAATCTTTTTCGATCAGTACTAAGTTAAATGTGAGCTGATGATTAATTGTTCTTTATCCGTGCTGACTTTTGTCCTTTTGTCTTACAGTTTCTTTTATGAGTAATCAAAGGCAACAGAAGCCTACGCTAACAGGCCAGCGTTTCAAAACCCGAAAAAGAGGTGAGAAACTTCTAAAGCAACACTCAGAGAAACCTTGATCACTAGCTCTCTTCTTCCTGGAGACAGCCAACACAGCTCAGATACAAATGAAATTAAAATGGTGTCCGTTGAATTTCCAACACGCTTTAATGACACCAGAAATGTTACGTGGCAAGCAGTTAGTCAGATCAGAAGGAGATTAATGATTTAGATGCATCTTTCAGAATGATCAGCAGCCATCTGCTGGTAGAATTATAAAAGTGACAGATTGTTGAAAGAAAATAATGATTTCCTTCAAGGTGCTTGAATAATTTGGAGATTTATTTGTCAGACGTTGGTGGATCGTGTTTTGAAAAGTTTTAAGTTCTCAAAGGCATGGTTCAAATTCTTTAAGTTAATTTGTGTCTTTCCCACAGATGAAAAGGAGAGATTTGACCCTTCCCAGTTTCAGGAAAGTATTGTACAAGGTCTGAACCAAAGCGGCACTGATTTGGAAGCGCTTGCAAAGTTCCTTGATGCCTCTGGTGCCAAGCTTGACTACCGGCGTTATGCTGAGACTCTGTTTGACATCCTGGTGGCTGGTGGAATGCTGGGTAAGTGGTCTTAGAAATACAAAAATCAGTCCCTACAATAGTAGAGAACTAATTCCTTCACATGCTGACAGTCAGTAGATTTGATGAATGGTGATGCCACTGTGTGAAATGTAAATTCAAAATAAATTATTTAGGAACCACTTCAATGATTAATTAATCAAAAAATAGTACAAACCCAAAATTTCAAATTTTATTCAGATTTTTATATTATATTGCTTTTAGCAAAACTATATCTATTTTTGAATATGAAGTCATTGTGAATCAGAACAAGAACAAGAGTAAATTTAGCGCTGCCAGTTTACCACGAGTCCTGTAACTGCAGATCTATGTGGTTCACTACACAGGATTTGTGCTTTGTCGCTCTTGGTGATTTTCAGTATCTTCCCTCCACTTTGAACAGCAACCTGTTTTTCTTTGGAAATAAGATTGAATTCATGAGTACAGTTGAATGCAAAGTAATTAATATTCATGCAAAAATTCAATATAGCTACTTTTTAGTGAGTTATAGTTTTATATAGTTTATACATTTAGAATCTCTGTAAAAATACAAAGCTCTAATCACCTCCGGCTGGTTTATTGAACATAACACTCAGTACATTTATATTATGTTAAAAAAAGTATTGCTTTTGTCTATACTTTAAGAATATATTTAAACACCTTAATTTGACAGAAACACAAACTATATCAGTTGGTCTACATACAAAGAAACTGTGGTTGAAATGTCGCTAATCCAGCATGCAAATATTACAATTGTTGCTCCACACTTCCCGCCCCAGAATTTGATCCAGAAGAAACTGATAAAGATGAGAAGACAAACTAAAGCACGTACAGAGCTGCAACTTTGTCCAGTTATCGCTCCAAACTGCTGTCTAAACCAGAGTTGTATCAGTTTTTTTGGTGTAATAGGTCAACCGGAAAAGCTCAATACTTACATGCAGGAGGCATGCATATTGCCACCTATCATGGCAGAGTCTGACATACTTTGGTTGGTTAATCAATTTGCCTTGCGTGCATGTATACTGGGACAAAGAAAGGGGTCCAGGTAAGCAGACTGGTTGAGCCATGGCTTGACTGAACCTTGTATATAAATGTACTGAATGAGGTCACACTAATCAAGCGGCCTCCATATTTCAAATGAAATTATCACCTTTGGGATGTTGCGAAGTAGGAGATTAACATCTCAGCTGGCAAACTGTGTGATGTTATCATGTCAGCATGGACCAAAATATCTGGGGAATGTTTTCAGCACATTGATGACTCAGTTCTACCAATTTTTAAGATAGTTTGTCCAACCCGGTACTAGAAAGGTGTACTTAATAAAGTGCTGTGTGTGTGTTTGTCATGCATGCCATATACAGTGTCCAGGCTTTTATACAATAACATACCGATGACAAGTTCGGGATCATTGTGGGTTTTTCTGCAAGGACACACAGACCAGCATTTCCTTGATGATATTGACATGTGATTGCAGTAGTCATGTTCTAATTTGCTTTATCAGACTAGTATTTGATCAAGATGCATGTCTACAGTTGGGGCTGTGAAACGTGTTTCAATGAACAGGAAGTGAATCCTGTGTATACTTCATTAGATATATTTACTTAAAAACATACTACATAGAGCAAAGTTGAGCTTATTAATAAGGTAATTAAAGTTAAAATAATTATTTTTATTTTTTTTTGTGTGTGTGTGTTTTTGTTTTGTTTTTTTGTGATGAAAGCCCCAGGAGGTACACTGTCTGAAGACGTGACCCGAGCTGAATTCTGTCTCTTCAAAGCACAAGAGGACATGGAAACCATGCAGGCCCACGCACAGGTGAGAACACTTCTATTCCTGGCCAATTTCCATTGGTGTTACAGGAAGGATGCCAACAATCAGTTCATATCTTTTGTTCATAGGTTTTCAACAAGCTCATCAGGCGTTATAAATACTTGGAGAAGGGATTTGAGGAGGAGATCAAAAAGGTATGCTTTATCTCACATACATCCATCCCTTTTTGTTGTACTATAAAAATTCAAAGGGAAGAAGAAAATGCTGTCTGAATGAATTTAGCCTAAAGAATTGTGTTCGTGTTTTTACTTTTCGACAGTTGCTGCTGTTTCTAAAGGGCTTTACAGAGTCTGAACGTAACAAGCTGGCCATGCTAACAGGAATTTTGCTGGCAAACGGCAATATCTCTGCTTCCATTCTCAGCAGCCTCTTCAATGAGAACCTGGTCAAAGAAGGTACAGAGTTAAATGCATTGTTTGTGTGTCAGGCTGTTTTTTTTTTTTCTTTCAATATTTATTAAAAAGATCATTTAAAAAAATTACATTGATCCAGTGCTTGAATTTTAGCACTGGATTGTAGGTACTGTATTTAATGTTAATGAATCTTGCAAATTTAGTCTAATACCTTTGACTAACCAGGAGAAATCTCTGCCCGAGATTACAATTTAGATGCTAATTTACAGCATGTAGTGTCCTGAGCATTGTGTTGCTCGTCCCCATTTGTATCCCATCCACGTGAAGTTATTAAAATGCTTTGTATTGAAATCAAATTTCTGAGCATGCTGCATATCCATCTCAACCATTTTTTGGGATTGTTCCTGTTATAAGCTGTGCTTTTGTGTTTACCAATGCATTACTTCATCTTGGCAGCTCTTTTGGCAACAGCAGATTCACATTATCATCCATTTGTTCAGGTGTGTCAGCATGCTTTGCTGTAAAACTCTTTAAATCCTGGCTTTCCGAGAGGGACCTCAGCTCGGTTGCTGCCAGCCTTCGGAAGGTTGGCATGGACAACAGGCTTATGGTGAGGAATGCCATCTTTCATGCTAAATCTATATGAGGCTTAGGTGAATCTTTACTTCTCAGTGCAGTAAGACTCTACAGTCTGTGCACTCCTAATATGGCTGTTTGAAAGAAGATTAATAATCTTCATAAGTTTAAAGTTGTAAAGGAATGTGCCATTCAGTAGTCAGGCAGTTAACGAGCAAAAGACTCCTAATTGTTCAGAGGCGTCTGTCCCTCAATATTTGACTCTTTCAGGAACTGTTTCCTGCCAACAAGCGCAGTTGTGAGCACTTCTCCAAGTACTTCAGTGACGCTGGGCTCAAGGAGCTTTCAGACTTTGCCAAAAACCAGCAGTCCATTGGTGCTCGTAAGGAGCTACAAAAAGAGATCCAGGATCAGATGTCTCGTGGGGACCCCCTCAAGGATGTAAGTCCTTTTAGCCTTTCTGCTGCTTTTACAGTCACTGGGTCCTTTTTGCCACACATCACTAATGAAGTTTGAAGACTGCTTTCTACTTCACCTCCGTCTGGTTTTGGCTAGTGTTCTGAGTACAGATAGGCTACAGAAAAAACTGTACATTTTTACCACCTTGGAAGGATAGTAATGACGAGGCATTACTTGTGCATACTTGTGCATCTTATATTCATGCACTTGTAAGCAGCTATTCATGGCCAAATGTGTAAGATGATCAATAGTGTGGCTAAAAGTTACAAGAAGGACATTAAATGCAATTTATGCCAAAGCATAGTGACATGCAAAGGGTGTAACACCAAGAACATCATGAAAAACCTGCAAATGAGGCAGTATTAACGTAAAGCAACAGTGTATTTAACCGCTTTATCAAATCCACTATGTCTCGATCATAGCCTTCCAGGTCCAACCCCGGCAAGCTACAACTGCAGCTTCACTGTGAAGTGAAGGAAGATGATGCAGAAAAAAATAGCATAACCTTTGGCTAGATTAGAAAAGTTGGGACAGGATGATGTTGTGTAGCATCCCCTCTTCTCTCTGTACAGGTCTGGGAAGTGAGGAGACCAGTTGCTGGAGTTTTAGGAGAGCAATAGGCATTAATGCAATCACATACCATCAGAGATACAGGCTGTGGAATTGTCCTCTGATTAAAACCTGGATGGTTCCTCTCTTCTTTAGTCTGCAGGACACGACATCCGTGGTTTCCAAAAAGAATTTCAAATTTTCATTCATCTGATCAGAGATCAGTTTTCCATTTAGCCTCAGACTATTTTAGATGAGCTTTGGCCTGGAGAAGACAGCTGTGTTTCTGGATTGTGTTCACGTATGACTACAACTTTAACTTTTGTTGCTTGCACAGTGAACTGTATTTAGAAACAGTGATTCCTGGAAGTATTCCCAATCCCATGCAGTGATACCCGGTAGAGAATCATGACTGGTTTTAATGCAGTGCTGCCAGAGGGCCCAAAGACCACGCACATCCGGTTTTGACCTTTGGTGTTGTTCCATGCACACACACACAATCTTCATTTTCTGAATCCTTTGATTATATTATGTACTATAGATGGTCTGATCTTGGTGGAGTCTTTGTAAATTTATATTTAGGAACATTCTTTTCTGAAATTGTTCTGCAATTCTTGGATGCAGTTTGTTGCAGATTGGTGAACCTCTGCCCATCATCACATCTGAGAGGCTCAGCTTCTCTGAAATGCTCGTTTTATACGGTCATGTTATTGGCCTGTTAATAGTTAACCAAATTATTTGTCAAATACAAATGCAATATCGCCCAATATTGGCCTTGAAAGTGCAGGGATTATGTTTGGTTACTCTTGATTACCACCTCACGCCCCTGCCATAAACTCTCATACCAGCATTCTTGGTGCTGAAAACTGGTTGGCTAATTTAGCAACTATGCATTAATTCTACATATAGGACCTATGTTATTGATGGTCTCTATACTTGTCCAACATTTAGGTTGCTTTGTAATTGCACCAAACAATACAACAACAATGCGCTTATACAGCATCTTTCTAGTCCAGCACCCACTCAAGGCACAAACATGTTTCACTCACTGCCACACACACACATGGACTATGTGGAGGTACAGATTATTTTCTGTAGTGCTGTAGCTTGCTGAGTTGACTTTGGTGTGAAGTCTTGTAGCTTCAGAGGAAGATTATGCATTTCCTCTTGGACTGAACCTTTAAAAAAAAAAAAAACATGTTAAGTTCAGTGGCTCTTTGTAGATTTCCATCAGTCTGAACCTTTCATTTCAAAGCATTACATGGATTTATAGACCACGTGTGCCTGCATATAGAAGCAGTAATTTCCTGCACATGTTAGTTTTGGGTTGCTACATTGTCAATAATGTGTTACAGATTATTGCATACATCCGGGAGGACATCAAGAAAAACAACATCTCAGAGCAGACGATGATTGGTCTAATTTGGTCCAGTGTGATGAGCTCAGTGGAGTGGAACAAGAAGGAAGAGCTGGTTACTGAACAAGCCATCAGACACTTAAAGGTGACATTTCTGTGACATGTTTGCTCTGTTCTTTTTCTCTCTGGTATAACACATGTCATTTATACTGTGAGATATTGTTGAAGCCAAGCTGCTGTAGTCCTTGACCTTGCAGAGATTTCACTAATTCAGTTTGTAAGACATTGAAATGAGGTCTAGAATCCGCTCTTGCTGAGTTAAACTATCTAATATCAAAACCTGTCTACCTTTTCAGCAATACAGCCCTCTGTTGAAGGCTTTTACATCCCAGGGTCTCTCTGAACTTACTCTCCTACTGAAGATCCAAGAATACTGCTATGACAACATCCACTTCATGAAGGCCTTCCAGAAAATTGTTATTCTGCTCTACAAAGGTGAGTTAATTATGTCCATAAGGCTCCTGCTACCGTCTGTCTTCACATTTTGTGATAAGCTGTGCCAGAAAAGATGTTGAATATATCTGTTTGTGTGTTTGTTTTAAAGCTGATGTCTTGAGTGAAGAGGCAATTCTAAAGTGGTACAACGAAGCCCATTTAGCCAAAGGAAAAAGCATTTTCCTTGATCAAATGAAAACCTTTGTCCATTGGCTTAAAAACGCAGAGGAAGGTAAGGAGTTCACATCTTCTTTGTAGCTGATGTTATTGGGAGCTGTGGGCTCTGTGCATAGATGTTTGAAACAGTAGTGGTCTGTACACACTTGCATGTATACACACATACATATATATGCTGTCCAAGTATTCGAGTTACAGGCCATTGGCAATCAAAGGCCAAGCCCAACATTATCTGATGTACAAGTTCAAATTCCAAGAACCTCAGCTCAGTTATTAATTCTGACATTCTTTCCACGTCTGTCACATATCTAAATTTTCATCCATTGGGGAAGTAATCAAAGCAGCTCAACCAGAGGCTGCTGCTGCACATCTGCATGTACTGGGTTGATCACTGCTAGATGTTATACTTCCTTTTGATTTTTTTTCTTTTGTTTTTTGTCTCCACAGAGTCTGAGTCTGAGGAAGAGGATGCAGATTGAGGATCTCTCTAGCCACAACAATCATCTTCATCCAATTTTTAAATCAATGTAATACCGGTGCTGTCCAAGGATTTGTTACTGAATTACAGAACTCTATCTACAGTTTTTATAGTTTATCTCCGTCTCTTCTCTACCTCTGCATATCTTTTTCAACCACAATGGAAGGGCTTTTAAAGTCTTTGAACGTGCGTTCTGTCTAAATCAAGATTTTAGCTTCTTTCTATTTCTTCAGGAGTCAGTTTCAGTGCCACATTTAGCTAGATGCATTGAAATATCTTTACTGTAAAAAAGAAAAAAAGACAATTCCCTTTAAGATTAGCCAGTTTGATAACAGATTTCTCAAGTTCTCTGTTTAGTTTTGGAAGTTTCATTTACCATGTAACCAGGTCGACAAAAAGACAAAATGTTTTTGTGAACTCATTTTACATTTCTGCCACTAATGTGAAAGCATAAAATTTGCTTGCTGCTTTTACGATTGCCCAGTAGTTTTTTTCTTTTGTTTGTTTGTTTTTTCCTGTATGTGTAAATCTCATTTAAAGCAGCACTACGGAACTTGACACTAACTAAGGTGAATGTACATGATCACAACAAACAGCATGAAAGAGGCAGTGAAGAAAGTGAAGAGGGCTTTGAGTCAAGAAAAAGCGCTATCAGCGAAATCAGATTTGCGCTTCTCAACCAGAGAGGGTGCTCATGAGCACAATGTTACGCAGTGTTGCTTTAAAAGTCATGCTGACATCATAAGGATTTTTTCCTTTATTACATTTGAAAATAAATGGGAAGTCTTTTCATTAGTGGTGGTGTTTGTTTGTTTGTTTTAACATGTATGAAATAACTTGCATACTCAACATCTCAATGAGCAACTAGAAAATGTGATAAACCTCCAATTCCATTGAGAAGTTGCATGTGTAGAAATTTTGCTTAATGAAAAAACACGTTTCCTCAACAGTTTTCACTGGTTGATTTGCTCCAGTTTCATCTCATCATCCAATAAAGAAAAATAACCTGGCATGTGTAACCTGAGGTGCAAACGACCATCCCATTCACCACTCCCATCCTGCTTTAAATGCTAATCATGGTCCAGTTGGCCATGCAAAAAAAAAAGTTTCAAGACGCTATGAAAACAGGTCATCATACATGCATAAGGGGAAAAGGCATTTCATAAGGTCAATGTTTTTTTAAGCAGTGCATCAAAGAAATTTTGTTATTCAGTTATTTGAATGCTTGAGCGTCTCTGTCAGCTAACACTGACTGCCCCCCCCCCCCCCCAGAGCGAATGGGAAGAAAACTGAATTTAGCTATGAAGAACTGGTTGCTCATGAGGACTAAATCATAGTTGCACACATTCATAAGCTACTTTATGATTATCAGTTAATGAGACTTTTGTTCTGATAGATCCTGGCTAACTAATTTATTAGGTACTACAGTTTAACTATTCTTTAAAACTACTAACAACAAGCTTATGTAACGTATTTCTAGTCCATTGGCCACTCAAGGCACCTTTACAACACAAGCAGCTTTCTTTCTCACATGCACACATTAATCAGATTCATTGGACCAAATTATTCCTATTATTACTCCTATAAATAAAAATGCATTATAGTTTGTGCAAATGATGTCTAGCTGGGATTTAGTATGGCCAATTAGCCTGAGCTAGTTTTTTTAATTATTATTATTGTTATCATTAAAGCAGCCAATCACATGGCAGCACTTCATTGCATTTAGTCACAAAGTCATTACATTTTCAAAAATGCATACTATGCATCCAGAATTACATATATTTCATATTGGTAGAGTAGCTGTTAACAGGTGGTATGCCACCCTTAAAGGAGTTATGCTATGGCATAACCTGTTGCATTATGGGATGCAGTATGTGAAGTAGACTGGTTGGTTGCATGCTGATGATGTTGTGCAGCTGTTCATATATTGTGCATTAGAGATTGGCAAGACCCGTACTTACCAGTAGTTATTTGTACTTTTAAAAAATGGCCCCAGTCTGTAGAATTTCAAACAACCGAATGGGGACAAAAGATGATTTAGATGGTGATTTACGGCTTTGAATGTATCACGGTTCAGGATGTCAGGCAGACTTTGTGTGCTTCAGAAACTGCTTTTCACATCCTGCCATCTCTTAAGATTTGCAAAGATTATTTATGGGGGACAGAAAGTAATAACATAAGAATGACCCGCCCTGTAGAAATTGCTCTGGATAGTCTTCTGTGGCTCTTCATCCAGTTTCATTTCTTGTGCAATCAAAGGTAGCCTTCTGAATACTTTGGTAGTAACGTGTGGTTACTGCGTTATTGTCTATGAAATCTTCAACAAGGTATTTTTCACCTGGAGAACCACCACCCAATGGATATGTTCTTATTTAGACTATTCCAAAATGAAATTTTAACTGCAATGAGCTGCTGCCATGTGATTTGATGATTAGATATTTGCATTAAACAGCATTTGAAAAGGTAGATGTATAATAAACTGGTCAGTGAGGACACAGTCCAGGCCATTGAGGGACCCTGCCCTGCACGTTCGTCTCCCTGCTCCAACACTTTCCTTGATAATAAGCTTAAGGTGATCCATTAATGTGAATAGATGTATTGGGCCAGCAAAACATCCAAAACATGTAGCCCTTGGGGATCTGGATTGGCTGACAATGACCAAAAGCCTCACCATTTGATAATCAATTTCACTCAGTACCAACAGATGGCAGTAAGCCCTTAAGAGATGCTTTCTCATATTAAAACCTGCAGTTTCAGTCAAACTCCAACAGAAAATGCCATTTTAAAGAAACCTGACTAGAAATTATTAGACACAGGCAGCTCAGCAGAATATTCAATATAAGTATTTTCTCTGCCTCTCTGTCCCAGGAGGGTTTGTTTTCCTTTAGGTTTTATTTAGTTGCTTCAAAGAACATGAGACAATCTGGGAGAGTGACATGCTGGCAGGGGGATTGGCATGGCTGCGTCTGAGATTTGTGTGAGAGCATATTTGCATGTATGAGGCATGTGGCATTGAGTAGTAAAAGGTGCCCCCCTCAAACATCCCCACACTGTGCTGAGCATGGGCAGTGGCATCTTGATGGGACTGTTAGCAGCATGCTGTCTGTCTCCACAGCACAGAGGGCTCCTCTCTGCACTTTGAGGAATGCTGTGGTATAATGAGGTGTGCACACAGTGCTCTGACACATTTGCTTGTTTTGCTTATCTGCCATCCACAGCAATTAGATATAAACAAAGTATTGCATGGCATTACCTCCACTTCCCCTCCCCCCCTTCTCTCCCCTACAGATGTGCCCTCTGAATGTGAAGGCACAAAAAGTAGTTGGCTGCAAAACTTAGATCTTTTCTTTCATTGACAGATTGATGCAGTCCCTGAGTGGTTTTGTACTGTTGGCATTTCCATATAAAAATCCTTGCAAATAGATTTAAAAAAAAAAAAAAGACTTGCATATATATTTTTTTCAAAGGCATGTAAATATTTCAAAGAAAAATAGAAGAACAGAGCACTATATGGAGCGTGTTTTTTTTTTTCCTTGTGGGGGGGGGGGGGGGGGGGTTTTTGACTTCCCTCTTTCAATGCGACAAATTTCACAACTTGAAAAAAAGTTCCAAAGGAGTTCCGGAGAACCA
>JBAMYA010045610.1:0-11596 GCA_037176975.1 Arrhamphus sclerolepis | reverse complement strand
TTCACACACACACACACACACACACACACACACACACATATATGATGCAAAGATATGGATGGAAAAAGTATGGACAAAAACAACTGAAATGAAGCAAGCGAAATATAAGAATTATTGGGATCATACTGTCTGGAAAGACATAGAAAGTTATTTATGTGCGTCATCCATGTAGTTCCACCTTTTACTGATTCAGAGTTGTAGTAGCAGAAAATGTAATTCATATCAGGCATTAATTTTTCCTTTTTTGTTGTTATATGAGAAGCATTTTTGGTTCAGCTGATTAGAAAATCGTGATCTTTTTTCCATGCTTTGTAAACTTTTCTGGTGAATCGGTTTGCTGAATCTAAAACGTTTATTTTGTTTTTGTTGGATAGCAAAGAAATAGTTCAGTGACATGAATATTTCATCCGGTTACACATGGTTGATTTAGAGCTGAAGGAATCGGTGTCATCATTGTTTTCCAGCCGGCAGCCCCGGTACTGTGAGCTTGCCTGCCACCAGCTTGTCGTCCTCACCTCCAAGTGTCCAGCCAGTTGCCATTCAAACTCATCTTCATGGGCTGACCACTGCCTCTCCTATCCTGACCACATCAGCAAGCTCTACAGCTCAAGCTGTCACCTCTCACGTACAGCAAGTACCTGTAAGCATGCAAAGCTGGTACTTGACGTGCACCTGAATGGACTTTTAAAATGGAAATACACTGCTGTCATTATCTTTCGGCAACATTTGTGCTTTATTTTATTTTTTATTTTTTTGTGTGTGTGCCACGTAGGTGCTGTTGCAGCCCCAGTTCATCAAGGCCGAGTCCCTTCTACTCACTACTCTAAAGCATGATCCCTGTATGGTTACAACTGTGGCCTCCCCCACGTCCCTGGCCACCACAACCACCCCAGTGCAGAGCACTTCACTGCAGGTAAATTCAGATTCAGATTCAGGTACATGGTCATACAATGCACGTGGGTGATTGATTACCTGCAGTTACACTTAATGTTTGATCATATATCCACCTAATGTCCCTCTCTAGGCCTTCATGGGTGGGGGCACCATCCTGACCACAGTGCCAGTGATGGTGGATGCTGAAAAGTTGCCCATTAACCGCATCGCTATCACTGGTAAGCCTGTGGGGCAGCCACATAAAGGGGAGAAGCGCACTGCGCACAATGCCATCGAGAAGCGCTATCGCTCTTCCATCAATGATAAAATTGTGGAGCTTAAAGACCTGGTGGCTGGCACTGAGGCCAAGGTAGGACCCATACTGATTTATAATAAATCTGTTAATAAATCTTTGTCTGTACATCATATAAAATCTTTGAAAATTCATACCACCTGTGATTAATCTTAGCCCTGTGATGTAGATCAAATATTTGTCCTTCAGAATTATGCTAATTTCATTTATTTTCAATAAATTATCTTTTCTCTCATTTTCTTTAGCTCAACAAGTCTGCAGTGTTGAGAAAAGCGATTGACTACATCCGTTACCTGCAGCAGTCTAACCAAAAACTCAAACAGGAGAACGTGGCTCTTAAAATGGCAGCCCAGAAAAACAGTATGCACCTCAATCCTTTTCTTTTCTTTAGTGTGGAAGTGTCTCCTGGTAGTTTATTTTTCTTCCTCGAGTGTAAACCTTTTTACTTAACCTTTTATGTTGAGGTCTGTTTTTAGTTACTTTCTTCCTGAACTGATAAAGGCAGAACTAAAGGCTATATAAGCCTTTAAGTAAGACATTTCCTTAAAAGCAAACTTTTTTGGAACTCGTAGGATTGAAAGCTTTCTGTGTTTTCTATCACTAATTGACACTAGCTGCTTCTTTTGTCATTCCTTTTTTTTTTCTTTTCCCTGTCTTCAGAGTCTCTCAAGGACCTGGTTGCCATGGAAGTAGACGGGCACACTGAAGTGAAAAATGAACTTCCAACCCCCCCAGCCTCTGATGTGGGCTCCCCGACCTCTTTCTCACACTGTGGCAGTGACTCAGAGCCTGATAGTCCAATGGGAGAGGACACAAAGGTGCGTAGCTAACATTTTGTCTGCTGCATGCAAGCTCTGAAGGTTGAGGATAGTTTCTCAGCATTTATATTAAGGGTTTAAGTTAGACTGTCACGATGGCAAGAAGGAAAGAAATCAGCTGTATTCTAAGAACAGGGAATTGTTGCAGCCCGTGTTTTTGGCACAAGTTAGGCCATTTTTCTAGAATTAAAAGAGGGTGTAGTTTCATTTGTCATGCGACTTAATATGCAGTTGGGTTATGAATTTGCATTTTCATTTTCTGCTTTTGTATATAGTGACAGTACGAACCGGATTAAAGAAAAGGGCACAGAAATGTTTGTAGTAACGACATAAGGATGTGCACCTGTAAATCCAGCAAAACTATTTCAACCTTCACACTGTTAATGACTGATGTGAAAAAAAACAAAACATTTCCACAAATAACAGTGGACAACAGTGAAACACTCACATATTGCTAATACACAAAAATATGTATTTATTGTCTTTGTTCAAATTAGATGACTCTAATTTTATCATTTTTGACTCTGATTTGGCAGCCAAGTATCGGCACGTTGGACCGATCTGCAGCAGGTGGAAGTGCTGGCGGCATGTTGGATCGTTCCCGCATGGCGTTGTGTGCCTTTACCTTCCTCTTCCTCTCACTCAACCCTCTGGCCTCTCTGCTCTGCTCATCTGCTAGCAGCTCTGCAGGAGGCACTGCAGGCATCACCACCCATCACGCGGGAAGGAGTGTCCTGGGTGTGGGTACTGAAGGTATGGACTCCATGAGGTCTTGAAGAGAGGTTAATAATGCTTATGATGATGCCATTCATAGGAGCTTATGAAGCGCTCTGATTTCATGTGCCATGTTGTGTAATATGATGCTGTTACTCACAATGTATTGATTTATGTTTTTGCAGTTTAATGATGGTATGTGTGTTGTCTTTAGCTGAATCGTGGGGCTGGATGGACTGGATGCTTCCAACTATACTGGTGTGGCTATTGAATGGTGTTTTGGTATCCGGGGTTCTGATCAGACTGCTGGTGTATGGAGAACCTGTAACCAGACCGCACTCTGGATCGTCCGTCTTGTTCTGGAGACACCGCAAACAGGCTGATCTGGACCTTGCAAGGGTCGGTTTTATTTCTCTTGCCTTTTTTTGATTAAACAAGTGAAATGCAAAGTTCCTCATTGCAATGTATTACAACATACTCAGTGTAACCTTTCTCTGTTCTGTCTCATCACTGATCTCTTTTACAGGGAGATTTTGCTCAGGCCAGTCACAACCTGCGAACTTGTTTGAAGGCTCTCGGTCGTCCCCTGCCCACTTCCCAGCTGGACCTAGCCTGTGCAGCACTCTGGTCTCTTGTAAGATTCTGCCTCCAGCGCCTCTGGGTTGGCCGCTGGCTGGCTGCCAGGGCTGGTGGGTTGCGATCTGATCGCCCCCTGCAGGAAGATGCATGCAAAAGCAGTCGTGATGCGTCCCTGGTTTACCACCGCTTACACCAACTACACATGACAGGTAGGTCGTGGGAAAAATTCTCTTTTTTTTTTTTTTTTTTTAGACTAAATAATTTTAGTAGCTTGGTCATCATGCCATCATAGTGAAATCTTTGGCATTAAAGAGCAAGTAAGGCTTTGTTGTTTCAGTTCTAGTTAAATACCAAATGTAATATATCAAATTTAGCTAAATTAAGTTAATAAGCTAAATAAAGCTACAGACATACAACTGAGAGGCACCAAATTAAAAGCAGTGACACTGTTCAGTCAAGGTTGATTTAAAATGGTTTTTAAAAGTATTAAAGGGTGGTTCCGACTCCAGATTTAAGGTGTTTTGGAGTTCATTCCAGGCATGAATGAGGTGCACATGACGAGAAAGCTGTTTTACGAAGTTCTGTTCTTGTTGATGGAGTAATTAATGGTAATTTTTCTGATGACCTTGTACTGTAAACACAATTATTGCATTTAAGTAAATAAAAAATATAAAAGGATCATTTACCCATTAATGGTTTTGCAATAAAAATCAATGAATGTTTTTTTTTTTTCTTCTGAGGGAAAGAGATCTATTGTACCGTTTCTTACAGTGCAGTGGTCCTAGCTGCTGCAACTGTGATAAAACACAAGGCTGAATGATAAAGTACATCGAGTTTTCTTTTTTAAGTAAGGATGAAGAAGAGTACATATAAATTAGATAACCATAATCTAATACTGATAAGAATGTGCTCTGGACCAATCTTTTCCTCAGTGAATATGGAAAGCACTTCTTTAGTCTCAAATAAAAACCTAACCTGGGCCTGAGTTCTTTTAGGAAGCTTTCAGTATGGACCCCAAAAGATAATTTTTCATCCAGCCAAATACCTCATTATTTGAAGGAGGTTACCCTCTTTATTGAAGTACTATTTTGTGTTAAAAGTCACGTAATCTGGTTGGGAATGTTAACCTGTGACAACCATTTTGTTTTGTTTTTTTTGGAACATTTAATACAAACTTTAAATCTACCCTCTCCCCTTTCTGTTTTCATGTTATTATGTTGAATGTTCTTTCATTCACTGTCATTATTTTCACATGTATGTTTATTTATTTATGTATGAACTGATTAGCATGTTTTCACTTTTATTTACTTTTATTTGTTAAATTGTATGTACTCATTTGGCTAAAGATATTATATTTTATTATATCATATTATGTTCTGTTTGTGTTTACAGGTAAACTCAACGGCAGCCACCTGTCAGCAGTGCACATGGCATTAAGTGCTGTGAACTTGGCTGAGTGTGCTGGATCATGTCTGCCTGTAGCCTCTCTGGCTGAAGTCTACGTCTCTGCAGCCCTTCGAGTTAAAGCCAGCTTGCCAAGGGTCTTGCATTTCACATCTGTGAGTCCTCTTTTGTCCCTGCGTGCCCGAGCATCTTGGCACTCATTTATGTCGTGCAGATTTATGTAGTGTTTTTGCTCGGAAGCTGTCATAGTGAAGTACTATTGCTGGAGGTTAATTAGAAGGAGAATCGACACCTTCATATATATATTTTTTTATCTTCTGTGGTTAACGAACACCTTTGGTTGGTAATAAACCCAAAACCTTGCTTGGTTGATAAATACTGAATGGCGTTGAACGCCGTCTTCTTTCCTGACAGCGCGTGTTCCTGAGCAGCGCCCGTCAGGCGTGCCTGTCGTCCAGTGGCAGCGTGCCTCCAGCCATGCAGTGGCTTTGCCATCCACTCGGCCACCGTTTCTTTGTGGATGGGGACTGGGCTATTCGCAGCACACCGAAAGAGAGCATTTACAGCCAGGCTGGCAACACCGGTCAGTGACTGCAAGAGTAGCGTGGAATTGTAATTGTTATAACACCCAATTTCCTTTGAATTCACATGAAAAGTTTCCTAACACAATTATGTACACTGGCATTTGTGTTTGTGAAGTAAACGATTTGTTGGCACTCTCTTACAGTGGATCCTCTGGCCCAGGTGACTCAGGCTTTCAGAGAACACCTCTTGGAAAAAGCTCTTTACTGTGTTGCCCAGCCGCAGGGAGAGAAGAGTCCGAGCCAGGGCAAGGGGTAGGAAAACCATTTTGGATTCTTGTTTCCTCACTTTTCATATGCTTTATAATTTTCCCTCGTAGAAATGAAAATAGAGACAAATAAAAAAAAGAAAATAGGTTGTTGGTAATGCTAATATTAAAGTTCATAATCAATGTGATTGTCCCAGAATTACAGCCATTAAACATGTGTCTGCCATCAGGGAGTATGCCGATGCCTTGGAGTACCTCCAGCTGTTGATAAGTGCATCAGATGCAGCTGGCGCCACCTCCCAGTCCTTTGCAATTGGCTCCAACATGGCTACTGTGACTGGTAGGTCACCACAGAAGCTGTCCTTACTATCAACAATGGATTTATTGTCAGCGTAAGCACCAGAAAGCGGAAGCTCAAAATTCCAAGTCTTGATTTGTTTCCCTCACTTAAGCAAAAAAAAAAAATTAAGTGATTATCTCTAATTTGATTTTATATTTTTTTCACTTACCCCAGCTGTTTGGTTACCTTTGTAGGCTTGCAAAAAATAAGAAAGTACAAAGAAAAGTTAATTTTTGCTCGATTGTAATAAAGTAGCCTGATTCCCACTCGACTTTCAACCTCCCGCTACTTTCCCCTCGCTTCACTGATCACTGATCTGAGCGAAAGAGGGCGAGGTGAAAGGGAGACATCTGCTAGATTGCTTCATTCATCTTCAGCACTGTCAAATCTGTGATCACCTTGAGAGGAGGAACGGAAGTGAGATTGTGCTGCAAGATTTTTCTTGGCAGAGCTTCAGGTTGCTCACACAGTGTTAGAAATCTGTGTGTGTTTCACAATGTGAAACAGAATATTTCCCCTTAATAGCATTTTTTTTTTTTTCACAGAGTGCATGTTGAAACTTTGCTAGAGGGTAGAAACAGATTGATATAGAGATCACAATACAGATTGCTGTTGTCACTGTGTGTGCACCATCTTGCATGCTTAATGTGACAGAGCCCAGTGGAAGGTTTCAGTATTTCCATGTTTATTTGCCGGGGGTGTCTTGTCTTTGACTTGTTGTTGTTTTGTTTTTTTCTTTCCCTCTTCCCGATCCTCAGGCTGTGACCCCCACTCCAAGTGGTGGTCCTCTGTTGCTGTGGTCATCATCAACTGGCTCCAAGGTGATGATGCTGCTGCAGAGAGACTCTATCCGACTGTTGAGCACCTGCCCCGCAGTCTGCAAAGTGCAGAGTAAGTTAGAAATACGCACGCTTGGAGTTTTGCGTCCAGTTTTGAGAGAGTTGCTGCCTCTGCCAGCCCGAGTGCTCGCAAGCGCTCATATACTTACACCGCTTTAACCTGTGCCCTTTGTCTGATATTTCTCCTCGTTTTGGCAGGAGTCTTCTGCCCAAAGCTTGTCTGAACACATTCAGGGCAGTCAGGACTCTACTCTCAAAGCCAGAAAACTGCCAGCTGAATCTGAGTTACATTGACAAGGCCAGCGCCCTCCTCCGAGACAGTCTCAACCTTGGACCACACTGCCATAATTCCAGTTTAGACAAGGTACACACACGGGAGGTCACAGGGTCCGTCAGATTTGCACTCATAAGTCAAGTCAATGTTTATATTTCTGTGAAGAAACATGAAAATGGTGACAGCATTTGCATAAGCAAGAGCCAATACAATGTGAATTCACACAGTGACAGATGTGCCACACATGAGCTTAAACACAGGAAAAATACTCACACATACACACAATCACTGGAGTGTACAAATGCACGCTTTTTTTTTTCCACGATACAAAGCCACACAATTTTCCAGACAGAGTTCCCCCTGCAGCAACTCCTCTCTGTGATACTGCAGTGTCCTACCCTGTGGCATTCAGCAGATGGTGATCCTGGTGGATAGGTAGCTCACAGTGTAGGTGTGTGTACGGTCAGAGCTGCTGTGCATTGTAGTTGCATTGCATGTGTGTGTTACAGTAGTGCAATGTACCTGCAGTGCAACACAGAGCTGGGCCACTAACGGCAAAACACATCTGGTATCAAGTCTTTAGTGATGCAATTTTGTTATGAAAAGTAACAGTTTTGTTCGTAGGTTTTAGAGATTGGAAGCTGCTTTTAGAGTTTTTCAGTATTATCTGCCTTACGTTTTTGGGTGTGTAGATATTTTCCCTCGCATTTCCCTTGACCTTTGGTTGCGAACTTTGCAGTACATTTTATCTGTCTGAAGACTACAAATTTGCCACATTTTGTTGTGACATCTGTGTCCTGATTCGTATCTTGTTCATTTTTAACCGCAGGTTGTTGAGTTATTGGTCTGCGATCTCCTTTTGGTGATGAGGACCAATATCTGGCATGTGCAGCAGCAAGGCACAAGTCCCGCCGGGTCAGGGATTGTTGGTCCCAGCAGCCCCGCAGGACTTCATCAGGCCTCTCCACCGGAGCTCCAGGGCTTTCAGCAGGACCTCAGCTCCCTACGCAAGCTGGCACACAGCTTCAAACCTGCAATGCGAAGAGTATGTAAAACAGTTCCATGCATTATTCACTGCCTTGCTGACATGCCGTCAAACTTCCACTCAGTCTAGACAATCTTTCATCCTTACTCTCTCGAAGTCAAGCACACAAGCGTTCAGCCAGGAACAACATAAACACTTTGAGTGACAAATTCTGGGAATAACTAAAAAGAGATGGTGAGCAAAATACGGCTCCTGTGCTGGTGACTTTGTGGTGTCAGGAACATTTAAACAGTCACGTTTGAATGCTCGAGAAAACTCTTCACAGACATATGTGAATATAGTCATGAGGAATATAACCCCAAAAGTGACAAACATCTGAATGATTTAATACCATTGCGTCAACAAATTTATGAAACCAGTAATTCACATGTCTCTTGCAGGCAGATCATATAAAATCCATATACATAAAAAGGTCCTCTGTGTATGGACATATACACTATTTAATGTGAGCATATTTGCAGGCAGCCCATGGTGCATGAGTAGAAATTAGTTGGAGGTATCACAACACACATGCACGTGCAGACACACACACACACACACAGCCTGGGGCGAGTGTTTAGCAGTGCTGTTCACTAGGCTTCAAAGTCTCTCTGAGGTAGAGCTGAACATTATGTGTGAGTCATCATCACTCGCACTCGTCCCTCCTCCCCCTCCTCCTCCTGTTTGCCTCTCATCTCTCTCCCCCTTCATCTCTTGCAGTTGTTCCTTCATGAAGCTACAGCCAGGCTGATGGCGGGGGCCAGTCCCACCAGAACTCATCAGCTTTTGGATCGCTCACTGCGGCGCAGAGCAACACCTGGAGCAAAGACAGGTGTGTGTGTGTGTGTGTGAGTGTGTGTGGGGGTGGGCATGCTGCTGTTCATTTAATCTGTACAAGTAATTCAAGTCTTTGGGAGTGTTGTAGTCGTTTGCCCACTGAGAGAACCTTTCATGTCTTTTGAGGTGATTGTGAAGTCTGTTTTTAAGCAAAATATTTCATGATTATAGTTTGTTAGTCTTATTTTAAACATACTAGTGTATAAGAATCTACAAACTTAAGACATTCGGGGGTCAAGGAAAATGTTTCGATAGATATGTATATATTTTTTTGTTCATTTATTGTTGTCTGATGTTGAGCCTCCCTGGTGACTTTGTGGCAGTGCTGTCGCCTACCACGAGAGAGCTTTGAATCCCGGTCGTGTCAGGAGGGGCGTCTGGCATAAAATCGGTGCCAAATCAATCATGCTCACTTTGCTCTGGTGACACACACCCCACACCCCCACGGCCCCCCCGACAGGAAGGAGCTGGAAGTAGCAGTCGTCTGATATTTGTAGTCTAAATAGCAGCAATAGGTATAATTGCAGTGGAATTAATGAAGGAAGCGGCAAAGAACTTCTGTAAAAATCGTGAAATCTTAATGAAATCTCTGACATCCTTCAGTCAAACCACCTCTGGATTAAAGCACTACCTCTTTTTAGACACGACTTTACAGCTCTTTACATGACGGCAAGCTTTAAGGTGGTGGAGTGAGCCACTTCGCAGCACGCCCTCCTCACTTTTTCTGTAGCCTCATTTTAAATTGGTTGTTCTATGCCGCCATGTGCATGAATTTGGAAACAAAATGCACTCAATAAACTCACGGTTATTACTCCATACTAGAGCATATATTATCTAACCTGAGCATTTGCACTGAGACTTAGAATTTTATTCTCAAATATCTTAACCGTCCTACACAAAGTAAACTGTATCACTGCTGAAGTAAAATTTCTGTTAATAAGAAAGGATACTTTGGACTTCCCAAGTTGGTGATAAACATGAAAGTAGAGAAGGTTGGATGATGCTTGTCTGAGACTGGCTGGTGATAAAACACTTCACCACGAAGCTCATTAGCTTTACTGAGTAGCATCTTTTCATGCATCCCCGAGCAAAAGGTCAAAGTTGTCTTTTTTTTTTTCTTTTCTTCTAAAGTTGCTCGTCAACTCAGACACCAAAACAGAAGCTCAATGAAAGCGAGAGATCTGATTAATTAAAAGTCTGATTAACTTTTGTCACTTGCTTCAATGAGCTTGTCTTCTGTATCGTCCATTTGTTAAGTATAAAAGTGCCGAAAAGCTTGTGATCACACAGTTTTGTTTTTTTTTTGTTTTGTGTGCAGAGGAGTGTGAGACACGACCTGGTCAGCGGGAGCAGGCGGAGGCAGTGATGCTGGCATGCCGCTACCTTCCTCCCTCCTTCCTTTCAGCCCCGGGCCAAAGGATGGGCATGTTGGCTGATGCAGCCCGCACCCTGGAGAAACTGGGAGACAAGAGGACTCTCCACGACTGCCAGCAAATGATCATAAAACTGGGCAGTGGCACCACCGTCACCAACAGCTAGAGCCAAGGGAAGGGGGAGGGGCTGAGAGACTTGAATGGATGCTGTATATAGAAACATCTAGGACATAGAAAAAAATCTCACACAAAGAGATGGAAAATGGTTTCCACAGTCGCAGAACAGTAAAGAGTCATTTGGACATATAACTATGGAACAGATTTATTAAACTGTACATATTTACATCCAACTGGACTTTCTTAATGGATTGTGGCTCCCACAACCCAGAATGCACTTGTAGAGTTCTCACTCTTTTATTATCAACTATTAGTAAGCATTTTCTTTCTTCTCCCCTTTTGAGAACAATCGCAGTGTCACATTTTGACCACAAAGAGGTGCCACCACATCCCTGAGGTGGATAGCGAGCCATGAAATGCGTGTTTGAAAAGCTTAAAAAGAGATATTTGCCCTGCATCCTCTCACTGGGAGTCATGGGCTGCACTGATTGGTTACAAGGTGAGGTGGGAGAGAGAGAAAAAAAAAACAAAAAAAAGACCAAGCTCTTTGGTCTGACCATGGGCTAGTACATTGGGAAGCATCTGCACATGCTGTTCAAGTGCTTCTGATGTTTATTTGAATCATGCTTCCTCTGTGAATTTATACACAAGGAGACCAGCTTCCCAAGCCCGTGTCTCCATCTGCACTAGGCCTGTAAGGCTGCTTTCACTGAGATAAAGACTACGGCTTTATGAAGGTATTTTCATAAAGTTTCTTATACTGTATTTGTTTTGCTGTGTACATATTTTAAAATGTATTTATAATCCAAACAAACTTTTAATTAAGCAGTATTTTGCATAAGCAGAGTGATAAATGCTTCTTTTCTTCCTTCTGTTGAATGTAATAGTCTTAGGCCAGTTTCATTATTGTACTATATCAGACAAATGTCAAAAAGAGCGACATATTAGGTCATCAAGATTACAAAGAGTGAGTCAGCAGGCCTTCGGAGCTGTTGGACACGTTTGCAACAGTGATTTTTAAGGCAGTTCCTGAGTCTGGAATGGCTCAAACCTGCATCTCAGTTTATGACACAAACACTTCTGTAGAAACTTGCATAAATAACCCAGAGATTTTCAAATTAATTAAATGCATTTTTCAGTTTTTTTTTTTGTTTTTTTTTCCCTTTTCTTTTTTGGCAACATTTGCTCTTTGAGTCATCACAATTTCAGGGTTTCATATCTTCAGAGGGGAAGGGGGGGGGGGGGGGGGGGGGGGGGGGGGGGGGGGGGGGGGGGGGGGGGGGGGGGGGGGGGGGGGGGGG
>JBAMYA010045609.1:0-11597 GCA_037176975.1 Arrhamphus sclerolepis | reverse complement strand
GGGTCAAGCTCTGGGTTTCTTAGCGCCTAGAGATGACTTGTCGTAAATAGGCGCTATATAAATAAATTGAATTGAATGATGTCTCGCTGAGTAGAGTTGGGTATCCTGAAGGACGCCACCATACGATACTTACCATGATACTGTCCGATACAACAATAATGGTGGAGGGAGTATTGATATTGGGGCTGGAATATCAATATTTTTTGGTTTTAAAAAATGTTGCCTATTACTATTTTTTTTTTATGTAGGTTTTTCAGCTTGTCTGTATGTTGGTTTTCTCTCCTAAATTGCTATCGGGGGATTGACTAAATACGATCCAGTACTGACACTGATTTTCTTTTCTCCAGTTTGTATTCATCCATCCCAATCCATGAACAGAAACTGAAATTAGAACAAAAACAAAACTCAAATCAGTAATAATTGTTAGGCGTGTAATCTCGTCAGTTATGCTCGCTTTGCTGTAAGAAACAAACTCCGCACAGGTGCTGCTCCGGAGTGTTTCCACTTGTAAGAATTTGTCTCACACAGATGATCCTCTGTTGTCTAGTCTGTGTGTGAAAGGGCAGCTCTGACCAAGACTCGGATCTGTCTGGAAATGCTGTCTGGATTTTATCCCTTAAAATTAAAATGGATGGAAAATAGCATCTTTTGTAACTGAACATGAAAGAAACCGTCGCACTGTTTTTAAACTGACTGCAGAGAAATGCTGTCACAACAAAGGCATTCATTCATAAAAAACACCCGCATGAAAACATTCATCAGAAAGCAGACGTCTCCCCAGTCTCAGCGTGGTGGATGTATGTGGTCAAACTTGTCAGAACAGCCCTGTGACCCATTTTAGGCTGGTGACCCGCTGGTTGAGCACCATGATCTAGATGAGGCTTATTTCAGGACTGAGGATGATACACAGCCCTGGGAGGCCAAGTGAAAGAAAACAACTGCAAACCTACTCAGGAGGAACGTGAACATGCAACTTCTGTGTGTCCACCACAGATAAGCCAACAACTGTGTGTTGTTTTTTTTTCAGAATAGAAAAAAACTCCAGAATAAATGCAAACATAGAAAAAAAAAAGTAAAGCTGTCTCTGCCAGAAGCCTTTGATTTGTTGTGCAGACCGAACGTATTGTCTGGAAAATCTGTCACATTCCTAAGTTATTAGCTCTCCAGGGACAAAATGTCAGAAATCCTTCCTGCATGATGACCAGAGGTTTTACGTTAATCATTTAACACCATGGGATTGTGTTAAATGGAGAGAGAGAGAGACCTATTTTTACACTGAAGTGATTAAGTCCTTTTAAAAACAAAAGTCCTCCAAAACCTTTGTAACGACAGTTAGAATGGGAAGGATGGAACAGAGAATTGAGTCTGACGTGGGCTAAGGACAGCTCAATTGCTTACCCAATACACTGTAAAGACTTGTGACTAAATGTCACGTTGAAATTGAGCCTCCGTGTCTGCAGTTTCACACCTGCAAATGATCTTATGAATGAGTTTGACAGGGCTCATAGCGAAGCCCGGCAATGAATGCATTTTTAAACGTATGCAGCGCCATTAAAACTGTGCGTTAGCTAAAACACCAAAAAGGATTTCCAGTCTCTGGACTTCTACTTGGCAGACGTAAGTCTGGTTTCACTAGTTTCTCTTTTGCAGTTATACTCTTTGAACACTTCTCCAGTTCGTTGAGCAAATATGCAAAACTTCAGCTGCTCAGTGCTTCGTTGCGTTCAGGAGCTCTTATCCGAGCGTGTTTATCAGCAGTTTATTGTTGGATAGGTAGCAGGCTAAATTTACTTGGAGCTTTAGAAAGTGGCACAACAAAAGCGGCCGGTGACCCAAATTCAGCCGGAAAACCAAACCAATGAGCTGAAGGACAGCAGAAAGCTCACAAAAGGGGTGAAGAGATCAGCCCAGTCAGGTGACAGTTTGTGGGGTCGAACAGTCCTGATTATGCTGCTAAAATCAAAAATTTGACATGTGGCTTTCGACCTGACTTGTTTAAAATTAAATGATTGCAAAAAACAGCAAGTTTTTTTTTTTTAAAAAAGAAAGAAAAATGAAGTCTCATGCCTATAAATGAAACCATACATCTTAATTTTATATAAAGCACATGGGAAAACACATTTGAATCATTAAACATGTATCTCCTCACATATCCGTTTGATCTGTTTGATCTAGGTGAAGCTGTAAGCTCAAGTTGTCTTCATATTTCAAAAAATTTAAAAAAAAAAAAGCCCATATATCTGCACATGTGTGCGTGCAAGGGGGAGATAAGTCACGGGAATCAGTCACACCTGTGAGTCTGTGCGTGAAGGAGAATAATCAAAACCTTTTTTAAAGCCACGAATGGTTCCTTCCTGACAGCCTAGATGTCAGGATCAAAGCCTCGGGCCACTTGATTCATAAAAAAATATAGAATCGCAAACATCTGGCAGTTTACAGGGGCCTAACTTTGTTGGCCATCGATGTCACTTGTGTGTCTTTTGGCTGAATGTTGAGAACACGTATCAAGGTGTGATCCAGACTGCAGAGGAGCTTTGCTGGTCACGTAATATCTATCGAGGTCAGGTTATTTCAGCGCCATACACACCGTTTCTATGCACTTGATGAATTCCTTTAGCGGCTTGTTGCCGATATTCTCCAGCTTCAGTTCAAACCTGTGGAGGAATAATTTCAGGAAAAAACTTTTTTCCTCCTTTTCCAATCTTGGTTGGTCCACCTGTTTTCTATTTTTAGCGTCAGGCTAAAAATAGACTCATTCATTCAAAAATGTCTTTTTTTTTCCACAAGAAACACGGATGGAACAGACACAATTATCCATTCTCTAAGACACTTTATTAGTCTTCATTTCTTTTATTTATATCAAGGACTGTACAAATGAGAGAACTATAACAAACTCATTGTCATTCAAACGATACACACTCTCTCTGTCAGTGACACCAGCGACACCACTGAAACGTTATAGCGCCTCATGTAATGGTGATTTTGATTTATTTCCAACACAAGCTTGACTGGGACAACAATCCAGCTCTCATTCATATGAAATGACCCTCTGCAGACTCACAATTGTCACGTCCGCTGTCAGTCTGCCAATTATTCACAACAGTAATTATGAACAGAGATGTTTATGGCTCAGTCCTGGGAAAACAGTCTAATTTTACATCACGTTGAGTAATTCACTGTGAATATGGAGACAGGCTGAAGAATCCACGCGGTCGATCGTCACAGTTTGTCTTTAGAGTAGTGTGTGGGTGGTGCGGTCTCTCCTGTTATGTGCATAGTGTCTGTTTGAGGAAGCCAATGGGTGGTTGTTTGCCGCACTATTATTAGCCGACTCAGACCATAACCAAATGGAATAGATTTTATAAATGTCTCTGGAGACTTCTGTATTTGTATACCACGCTTTGAGTTGGGCTGCTCTATTTGTTTCCATGTTAAGCAGGTTGGAGGCTACCTACATTTCTAACTATGGTGGACTCACTCTGGGTTTCATTATTGGTGCCAAACATGGCGACATGGCGCTGTGTGAAAGATTATCTTTTTTCATGATTCCTTTTTTGCTTTTCACTGATTGATTCGTTTAAGGTGTGTACACTATCAGACAGTGATAATGAACCTTTGGCCTGAATCTTGATTTTTTTTTTTTAAAAATAAAAAAAATTTCCCAAAGTTTCTAACTGCAACTTCCACAGGAAGTCACTGGAAGATGCCAACATCTTGGCTTCGGTTTCTTTACCACAGAATGGCTGCAAAGAGCTATCCTGGTCTTCACCTTTCTTTGCACGTCATATCTTTCCTACAAAGAGTCTAGCCACTCTCCGTTCCCAAACGTTTACTTCCTGATGGGCAGGGTGATTTTCTGAAGCTTAAAATCATTTGTCTACCTGTGAATCAACCACTAACGTTTAGCGATGACGTATGCTACAGCCGTCTCTTATTCCCGTTGTAGACACAGTCCTCCATATCCGGGCTACTACATCACTTCCATTCAAAAAAATTAACTAAATACTCATCTTGTTGTGGCTTTAAAGGGTAAGATACCGGAACCGTTCTTTATTCTCCTTTTCCCAAGACTCGTTTCCGTCCACGGTAGCTGAGAAATGTCATTGATCCGGGAAACAGAGAAGTCGTCAACCAACACAACTTCTAGTAGTTTTCTCTCAGTTGATGAGGTTAGTTATGTTAAATAGTTGATGGTTTCATTAAGTAATTTAGACCAAAAAATGTCATATATGTCCATTACAAGACAACTTATAATGTTGTCTTTTTTATTTTTAGATTGATTACTTCTATGCTAATATCAGCCAGCAACAACTGAGAATGAAGTCTAGCTAACCTAGCGATATAGCTACTGATCTATGTAGCCTCTATATTATATTTATAGCGTGGGTAGGGGCTCACGAAGCTCGGGAGGTGGCAGGTTCCCAGAGGTTGGGCAGCGAGAGGTGAGGGCAGGTACCCAGCGAGAACCCCCCGCGGACCCACATCGTAACCCAGCTCCAACCCCCCGCTTGGGGCCGCCCACCAGCACCACAGACCACCAGCCAGAGCTCACACGTAACGCAGTCAGCACGGAGACGTGAGAGTCGGCAGACCAAGATGGCGCTCCAATTATACTGGTGCCGGCAAGGAGGGAGGGAAAGGATGGAGAGTACTGGGAAGCGGATGGGGTGATGGGTCCACACGGGCCTGCATGCCTCAACCGGACGTCCCAACTGGTCTGTGATGATCATCAAAATAAAACAACAAGTGCTTCTTCTAATACCTTGTAGCTTTGATGGGGAAATGTTCTTTCTAGAGTCTGACATCCACTGGAGAAGAATCCGTCACCAAGACAGGGAGAAGAGAAAGACTGCAAGGTAGGAGCAGTGGATCGGTCGGAGCTGGGCGAGAGTTTGTAGCCAGCTACTGATAGCGCTACCGCAAACGCAAAATGCAAAGCTGTATTTTCCTGGATGTTCCCTGCTGTGGACCGTAGTTTCAAGATGGCGGCGCAACATGGCGATCATTGAATACGCCAACGCAATGTATATATAAATGGCAAATTCAAGACCTACAGAACACTGTGATATGTTGATGGAAGTAATTGCTAATTAATGAGGTCATACTTTTGAATGAAACAGTCCATTTTTGTTAATAGACAACCTGCAATATTACACAGTGTCCCTTTAAGTTGCTGATACTGGTGAACTTCTCCTCCTGTCTGCTGCCATTGTAGTTTTTATAGGACTCTGCTGAACTGCAAACTGGCGCAGTGGCTCTCATCCTTCTGTTTGCTGATTGGTCGGTTGTTTTTTGTGGTAGTAAACCAAACAGAACTGAGCATTCCCAAACTATGTGGTGAAGTGAAATAAAATGGAAGGTAATCACTAGTCTGGTGAGGACCAGGCTAGCAAAAAACAGCCCATCCTGCATGTGATCAACAGATCAATAATACAAAGTTTCTTCTTCTTGACACAAATGGAAAAAAGATTTTTTTTTTTTTTTGGGGTGGGGGGGGAGTAATCTTGAAGCATGGAGCTCAAGCATCCCTCTGAGACTTGAAATTTCTACTGGTCTTATGAAAGGAACCAAAGAATTTCACATAATCTCCTTTAATATGCTTCCCTCGGTAGCGTACTAAGACGGCTTAATTGTCATTTTCTCTCTCTCTCTGTTGCATGCAGCATGTTGCTCTGACGGCAGTTCAGCTGAGGGATTTGTCTAAATGGACTGATGATCGTGGATCACACCTTTCGCTTCGTGTTTTGATTTTTATGTGGAAGAATTCTGTGGGCTCCTCCCTCACAGTCCAAACGCTGGGCTGGGAACAAATAGCTGACATTGTTGGTTTCCACTCTGAACTTGAGAACTTGAGATGCGGTGAAATCTTCAGCCAGACGTCCAAATAGCTCTCAGCCGAGGGCAACATTTCAATTACTGCTCTTCAGCTAATACACGAATCCTTTTTATGCTCATGTCTGCCGTTTACAAACCCAGCAGTCGCAGCCTTCATAATACAGGTGACATTTGTTCAACATAAATGTCACCAATATAATGATAAACTTGTAAATACAGTTTAAACTGCTGGACTGTATTTAATTATTGAATTTTCTTTTTCTTTCTAGTCCGTCGTTATCTGCTCACGACAGAGTTGCCTTTCTCAGCCTCTGCCGGAAAGTTTGATTTAAGAGCTGCAGCTGGGGCCTCTTTTTCTCTGTTTTGCAACATGAAAAGTTGTGAAAAGTTTTTTCCCTTCCTCCTCCTCCTCCTCCTCCTCCTCCTCTTCCCTCTGTCTCTGCCTCTTCCATTACAAAATCCTAAAGCGTTCATGCCTCAGCTGCAGAGGTGGATGAGGAGGTGGCAGACCGCAGAAAAACAGGCCAATTTTCTCTTCCCACTTTTCTTTTTTCTTTTCTTTTTTTTTTGCTTTGCAGACCCCCCCCCCACAGATCAGCCCAAAAAGGTCAACAGGATAAACAAGAGTTCCTCTCTCTTTCTTATTCCTCAGATGGTCCTCACTTGACTGTCCCAACGTGTTCGCTCGGGGTAACGCCTGCAGCTGGATGGGTTTTCATTGGAGAGAAAATATCCCCAGAAGAGATTTGTTTACAAATGTTTCTCGAATTGTTTGTCATTAATCCCGCTGAAGCATTCCTGATGCATAATTCCCTGTTACGTTTTGTTGAGGTTCAGCTATGAATCTATGTCATTCTCTTTTAAAGTTTTATATCTTGCCGTCACATAAATCTTTCTCTCGCTCCTAAATATTTAAAAGCACGATGAAGCTTTTGTGTGTCTAGCAGCAGAAAAAGATTTTCAGACGGAGCACTGTCTTGTCCCCTTGAGAAACTGCTGAAGTGTTTTATCTAAGCCAGCACACACTATCTTCATTAGACTAAACTTGGTATTATTTTCCCATTAAATGATTCAGCATTCACTGAGAGTGTTTTAAATAACTTCCACCTTGTGCCTTTACGCTGCCCACCAGCTTTATAATACTCAGTAGTTTTGAACGACTTGAAAATTATGCCTTTTCCGGCTTTGAGGGACCCCTCCCTCACCAATAATTCATTTTACTTAAAGATTTGACTGGAAAAACAAAACAAAAAATAGCTTTTCCATTAAAAGCGGTTAAATTACTTTCTTTCCTTCCCTGGAAATCCCCCAAAATTATACATTCCAGGTTACTGGAGAGGAGTATTTGTTCAAAATACAGCAAAATATTATTTTCAGATGATCCAGATGATCAGATAAGTCCATGTCTTTCTTGCCTTATTTACTCATCTCAGAAATATGGATTTAATTGAAGAAGTGGACAAATATGTTTCTTCTTTTTTTCTTTTTTTTTTAAAACAAACCTTTGACCAAAGTAAAGTGCTGTAAATGCACTTCTGCAAATGAAAGCAGGTGCACGAGGTAATAAAACCTGAGCAATCGGATGCATCATGGACATCAAGCTCATATCAAATGTCCATATCTGGTGCAAAACCTATTTCTGCTTTGAGACTGGCTTTCAGCAGGCTGTCCGTCTGGCAAAAGAGAAACAGATTTTAAAAGTTCTGGTAACTCAATATTAAAGTATTTCCTGCTTGGCAGTGTGTAATTTAGGCTCAGGAGATATATTGAATTTCTGAAACCTCCATATTCAACAAAAATAGTTTCCTCCTACAGCCAGGAATTCTATGATTTCCTTTGTTAAAGGTTTTGCCTCTTCATTGCTGATACCAGTGAAAGATAAAGATGGCTGGCGGGGTTTTATGACCTTTGCTTTGTTTTTTTAACCTCATACACTTGTTTTCTTCACGGCACTAGTCATGCTTTTAAATGTTTGTAATAGTAATATAATAATCGTTATTGTTAGACATTTTCATGCCATATTGTCTGACTCATTAACTGGTTGCAAAGCTGCAAACTGAGCAGTTTGGAGATGAAATTAGTAAAGAAGATCCAGACGACATGAGCAGTCAGTCAGCTTGAGAATGAAGAAGAGGCTGGATGTTCTTAAATAGCACAAATGAGTTTTGTGCCAAGTTTAGATGAGTGTCTTTGAATGCATCTCGGAGACGCCACGCTTTCTCAAATCTACAGTACTTTAGAGCCTGAAAGGCTAAAAACAAATGCTGCATGGATGCCCGCTCAAGGTATTTCATAAAAAGGCTTATTGCTGTTACCTGATTGACTGCCTTCATTTTATATAATTGTTTTCATGCGCCTGCATGAAAACGTCTAGATGAAAGTAACAATAACTCCAGCTCCATCACTCTCTCGACTTGCGTGATTGCGTTTCAGTGTGCAGTAATGACAAGGTTCATCGCCACCTCATCATCACTGATTTTATTGTAGATTTTTATACCTTCCTGCATGTTGGCTTGATCAGGCGTTGATTATATCAAAGCACCGCTGTACGTATGTCTGCTTTTAGGATGGCTACACACTCCTGGTACTGTGATACCAGCATGTTTGGGTTTACTGTAGCTGTTGATTTTAGTTTGTAAAGCTGTAAGACTTAAAGCAGTTTCCCCTCAAACGCTGTTGAGTGGTGTGTGATGAGCCGGTAGTCTCAGCGTCTGCTGGAGCTTTGTAGTGCCCAGTTGACTTCAGAGTCCAGGCCTCCAACTTATTTATAGCTCTGCTGTTGGTGTTGGAGGAAATGGTGCAGTGGCTGGGGATTTGCCTTAGAAGAAGACTTTTCCTCCCAAACAGGCTGAGCTCATCCTGGGGGACTGGCAGACAGCAACAGGGTGCAGACGGCAGTGAATCTGTGATCCGGCCCAAATGGCGACGACCCAAATCGTTTTCACACAGCCTCAGATTTGGTAAAAACACAGGCGGCTTATTGAAAGCATGTGTGACATTCCTCCATCCCATCTCAATATTCCAGCCCATCTCAGTGAGTTCTCAGATCCTCAGTCCTGCCATCACTTGTGAAAGCCCTGCCCCCCCCCACGAGCTGTGTCTCACTGTCCACTCTCTCTGCTCTCATTGCCCAGTCAGACGTGACCTACCCATCCGTTTACAGCGCGGCTTACCTCGATTCTCTTTATGTCTGGATAAATTTCCCTTTCCTGGATAAAAACAACTGTGTGTGACCCATAAACTGGGTGCAGGCATTTGTCTTCAGAGTCCACATGGGTCTTCCTCTGACAGGCAGGAGTGAACACTGAGTATGTCAGTTTCCATTGTATTTATTTCTGTTTGGAATGGAAAATATGATGTGAAGAGACCAAAAAAAAAGCCATTTGAGTATTTTTGAACATCTTTTTAAAGTCTCTTTGGGACTGGATTACCTGGTTGAGAATGAGTGTAGTGAGTTTGATCATGGCCTCTGTCTACACTTCCTTTCCTCCGACCTACCTTTCTCTGCAATGTGTCACCTCCAGCTCGCTAACCTCTTGACCTACTTCCTCTGCTCCCTGCTGTCAGCGGCAGCAGATTGTGGCTGAAGCTGAGGATGGTGTGAACCCCTCCCACAACCATTATTGGAAGTGGAGTCAACAACACAGCATATGTCAACATGTAAATAAATGACAGACAGCGAAAAAACAACCTGCTGTCTGCTGCAGCTGACGTCGTCGCCCCTAAACAAATGGACAGTAAAGAAGAAAGATGAGAGGTAAAGTAGAGGAGCTTCGAGAGAAGTCTGGCTGCATTTCATGAATAATTCAAGAAGCTTGTGACTTCTGAGGGAGAAAGAGACGCTCCTCCACTCACACATATGTGCACACCGTCCTCAGCGTCGCGGAGGAAGTTACGACAGGAGCGTGTGAACGTCTGCAGCAATATGTCAGATTTAATTCATGTTATTTAGGCTGAGCCTCATTTTAAGATTCCTTTAATTGCAGGAGTCGGATGTAAATACAGTCATTCTGTTTATTCTGCTCCCTCCCATCGTCCAGATACATACTGTCCTACGCTGTCCTGCTGTCTCCATCTTGCAAAATGTGCAGTTTAAAATCAAATTTAGGTTGTTTTTTGTTTTTTTTTAAATAAATAAGTATGATCTTGCAATATTCGCCATTTTACAACAAAATTGGTTTTTGTTTAATGGAAGAACATTTGGGATTATATGAGAAAAATCTGTGATTTTACTTTATGAAATTTGAGACAAAAATGAAACTCCAGTGGCTGCTTGGTAAAAGGTCTTTAGTCTCAGTCAGAATGGGAAATCTCTGCTCTCCTGTGCTGTGAAAGATGCTTTTTTTGTCCTTCTTTGGATCATTTTAGGCGTGATGGTTCCAGCAAAGATGACCCACTGTCATGTCCATAAATAAGCTGGGATATGGGGTCTGGAAGAGGAAGGCTGTGACATGTGATCTGGGGAACAAAAAAATGCAGCTATCTGTTGAAAATCAGGAAATACATCGACCACATTTAAAAACCCCAAACTGGTAGCTGCTGAGCACCAGACCACATGAAATCATCACTTGGTTGTGAGAATCCTGAGGTTGTGGATGTATGCTTTTTTCTTCAGTTGTGGAAGGTTATGTCAGCGACTATCAATGTGACTATTAACCCCACTGATGAAAAGTTATTCAAAAGGATTTTCAATGACCCCAAATAGCATAATTATTGTTGTTGTCATTATTATAGAACATTACACGCTTAGTTTTTAATAAACCATACAGAGGAAAATACGTGAGCCAGATTTCAGATAAATGTACACAGTCTTCGTGCAAAAGTATGTTTTGAACTTGTTTTGGTGTTTTCCAAGTTATAAGAATGGAAAAAAAAAAAAAAACAACAAAACTATAGCGAAACATTTGCTTTTGCAGACTCTGCTCTTATTCTGGTAACATTCTTGAAATAATAATTTCAGGCAGCAGAATACTTTTAAAAAAAATATAGATTATATATGAAAGATTAGCGTAGCCGCCATTATCCCGCCACTTCTTGGTTTAACTACCATTTTGCAGCCTGGTTTAGCGGTTTAGTGTTTCAGCCATCAATATCAATTGATTGAATTATTTTCAGTTACCAGCTGAGAAACCACAGCAGTGAATGGTTTGTAAGGTTTGCATATCAGCCCACAGCTCTTCCTTCATTGAGGTGCCATGGAGAAGTCATTGATGCTTCCAGTGGCAGCAGCTTTAACGGCAACTATACATGAATGGACAAATTAGGAGGAAACAAATATAATGTACAGTCCTTCATTACTTTTAACCTCATAAAGGTAAAGGAGCCAAACAATTACATAAATTGCAACTCATAAATCACAAGTCAGCGTTGCATTAAAACATACCCTGCTGTGTCTATTTTAATCTTAATGGGGCCATAGTTTTACAAAGTAAGCATGTTATATTGAAGCACACTTAACCCTTTTGCTCAGGACCGTAAACACATTAGGAAGACGGATAACAGATCAAATGTTTCTCGCAGATTACTATCTGCCTTCTATTTGTTAGCAGGTGTCCATGCTGCATGGCATCTCAAGAGAGAATAAAAGACAATAAAGAATATGGATAAAGGAGAAGTCATCACTAATTAGTTTATTGGTGTTTTACCATGGTGCTTGGTGTTTCAGTGCTTACGTGGTCGGGTTCCTGTTTCAGTGACACTTGAGTTTCTGTGAATTTCTCTTTAACCTCATAACATTTCCCATTTTAGTCAAGGAATATGTA
>JBAMYA010045608.1:0-11597 GCA_037176975.1 Arrhamphus sclerolepis | reverse complement strand
GTCAGATCAGTTCAGTCGTTAAATCGAGCTTTTTCCAGTTGAGGCAAAAATTAAACCCGTTCTTTCAAGGCAGCACTACAGTAATCCAGGTTGTTTCCCCCATTTTAGCCTCACTTCAATGGCTGGCCGTACATTTCAGGATCAGTTTTAAAATTCTTTCATTTGCTTTTAAATCCCTCAATGCCCCCCCCCCGGCGCCTCAGACACCGTAATATCCTAAAGACCTCCTCTGGTGGATACAGTTACACAACAAACTTCACTTTAATCCCACCTGTGGCACCAGATTGATTCAGGTGCAGAGTTCAGAGAAGGAAGCTCAGATCCAGACCAGTCTGGACTGAAGATCAAGTTGGAGGAAAGATCCAGAACTTTCAGTGTTTCTGGAATGTTTGAGAATCTTTGTCTGGATTTTAGAGAGCAGATTAAGAACAGAACCTTCTAAAATCTGAGCTCCCTGATGGAAAATCTTTCTCCAAACAGTCAACCGGAACCTTCAACACTGATGCTTCAGGATGAAAACCAACAAACACTAACAGCTCCATCACCACATATGCTGCTCACTTCCATCCACCCTCAACTCATGGTTCAGCCTGAACAGGCTGAAGACACTGAAGGACACCAGAAGACAGAGGGGGACAAAGAGTAGAGTCTGGGTCAAAGGGGAAGGAAACCGGTCACCAGAGCCACCACATCCATCACCACATGAACCAGAGCACCCAGAAACATCTGGTAAGCGATCATAACCATCAAACATCTTCTCATCTCATCACACATTTAAGTTGCTCTTGCTGTTCATCTGGATTCAGGACTCCACCACTACTGTTCACTCATTCACAGCTGCGGTTCCTCTACCGACCACTAGGGGAGGCTGCAGTTCCTCTACCGACCACTAGGGGAGGCTGCTGTTTGTTTATGACCACTAGAGGCTGCATTTAACTTTCATGACAACTGAAGAATTTATGTACCTTATATGGTAGATTTTTTTTAAGAGTGATTAGGGCTGTGGTCTATTGAATGATGTCCAACAGAGCCAATGGCTGTCCTCTCCAAAAAAATTTTCCTGAAAAAATTTGCATTGCATTTCAAGCTTAAATGACGTCTCCTCAATCAACTAGGCCGAAGCTACACAGATCCAAGGAGTGCAGGACTACAACACTTGAAAGGGGGGGGGTGGGGGTGGGGGGGTGGGGGCTACAGCGCTCTAAAGAAGGGTTATGATGGGCGACAGAGCTCCAAAGAGGGAGGGACCAATTTCCCAACCAGTATTTGACAAATCACTAAGGAAAGTCACGACAATCTAGTCATTTTGACATTTTTTCCTCAAAACCATTTTTGATATAAACAAAAGAAAGCAGCAGAATGAACGACAATGTTTTCCTAATAATGGGTAATGTGTTTTCTGGTTGGCGATCTGAATCCTGGAATCAATAATCATTGACGAATACTCGGTGGGGGTGGTTGGGGGATGTTAATGGTTTTCATTTCCCTCCTCAACAATGCTCATCTCTTCTTTTATTACCCCCCCCTCCCCTTTATCACTCTCATTTCTCCCTGTCGACAAGCCAAAAAATGCAGCAGATCTGGTGCCGTTGCCGCAGCAACTGCAGTTGCTAGGCAACGTGAAACTCTTCATCTTTCATTCCAGAAGTCCAACAGATGGAGGGAGGGGTGGGGGTAGAAAGTGAGCGTGAAGGAGGAACGATGGAGAGAATGGAGGGATGAGAGATGCAGGGACGGAGAGGATGAAGGATGGAGGGATGCCACCTCTTCTGGCATTTTTTTGTTTTTAATCACTGAGGTCTCATCAGGAATCACACCATCATGCAGGACAGAGGTCTGGTTACCACCAGTTACACCTCCAGAGAAGAGACCAGTCCACACCAGAGACATTATACAGACGAAAACATTCAGGACAGACTGGTGTCCAGTTTCCTGCTGGACACCATGATCCAGACTCATTGCTCCAAAAACCAGACCACCACTTCAGAGCGCCCTCAGTGTCTCCGTCTCATCTCTTCAGTGGACTCCAATAAAAACCCGCTGCTCGTTAGTCTCCATCATTAACCATTTCATTAAGAAATTGCAATTTTGACAAAGTTGACATTTGACATCAGAAAATTAAAGTTAAGAAAGTAATTTTTCAATTGTGTAGAAAAAGTCAGTTTTAGGACAAATAGCTGAATGTTTTTTTTTTTTTAAAAAGTTTCTGTGGAATTTTATGTCAAAATTTTTTTTATGATAGTCACATGGTAGCGTGAAATTTGCCAACTTACAACAAAATATGATTTCAGGGGATAAAAGTTGCAATTATCTTAAATTTTCACTTACAGTTGTAGTTTTATATTAAAAATTCCTCAAAAGGCGACACTAAAAAAATGTTTTATGACAAAAAGTGGAAATTACATAAAATCTTTAATATTGTGACAAAGTTGTAATGATATGGTAATAAGTTGCAATTTTACAAACGTAAATGTTTTATAATATTCAAATTTAAAGATAAAAAGTTTGAGATTTTGAGAAATAAGTCATTCTGTAAAAAAAATATACAAAAAGTTGCATTTTTTCCAAAAAAGTCAATCTTTTGTAGTTTGTAACTTTACATCAAAACTCAACAACCAAAAACTTGTCAATTCTGTGAAAATGTTGCATTTTTGTTAATAGTTATTTCATAAAAGTGGCAATTTCATGAAAGTCACTGACAAATTTGACATTTTACTTTTGAACAAAAATTTAAATTAGTCAAAATTATTTAACTGTTGTAATTCTGTTAATAGTTACCGTTTTGTAAAAGTCTATATTTAAAATGTGAACGATGTGTCCACAGTAAATGAGGGCAAACAAAGAATCTTCCTCCTCACCACAGTTGCCATAGCAGCCAAGGACGAGTTGGTTTACGAGCAATAAAAATCAAAATAAAAAGTCCAATGACCATCCACTGAAATCTGCCCGACAACACGAGCAAGCGATCCAATCAGATCAACTCTGGAAAAACACCTCAGCATCAAAGTGAGCTGTCCAAAGGAGCGCTTCAACACAGAGGTCCAACATGGAGGTCCAACATGGAGGTCCAACGGAGTGATTTAACACAGAGGTCCAACGGAGTACTTCAACAGAACAGTCCAGTCCAGGAAAACCTGGCAAACGTGTGGATCTGTCAATGGGTGATGTTTCAGTGGAGGACAGCTGGACAGTGATCTAACAGGATTATATTTCTTAAGGACTGACATCTAACAAAGGTTTCCTCTGACCGTGCTGCCATTAACCTGTATAAACTTTCATTTTAACTGAAGAGAACCTTTAACTCAACTGTTCTGGAAGTGTGATGGACAACACCCCTCAGACCAGTTGAAACTGGTGGTGGACTACTTCAGAACGGGTTCTGTTGGTTTCCTTTTCACACACAGATCCAGTAGAAGCAGGTCAGAAGCCAGGTTCCGGGTTCCATTCTGTGAAGATCCACAGGTGTTTGGTGAGGAACATTTGCATGTTTGGAGGTTCATCAACAGGAAGGAGTTCGGGCTTCTGCTTCGTTGTAGATCTGGTCCGTTATAACTGCTTCATTTCACAGAAACATGCAAAGCTGCACATTTGACATTCAAATGTACACAAGTCTGATTGTCACGTCCACCTGTCCACCTCCATGTCCCACACAGCTAAAAGGTTGCCTGTTCCTCTCCAGGTATTTAAATCTGATTCCTTCATCCCCAAAAGAACATTTTATTTAGCAAAAACTAAATGCAGAAATAAAACTCTCTGAAGGTCAGCTGGAGGTCTGCACAGCAGCATTTAATCATTTAAATGCAGGGGTGGCCATCTCCAGGCCTCAAGGACCACAGTTCTGCAGGTCCTGCATGGTTCTTTCATTCAAAAGTATGACCTTAGTAATTACTTCCATTAACGAGTCACAGTGTTCTGGTAGGTCTTGAATTTGCCATTTATTCATTGGTGTGTTCAATGGTGATCGCCATGTTGCGCCGCCATCTTGAAACTATGATCCATGGCAGGGAACATCCAGGAAAATACAGCTTCTCGTTATAAGTTGTCTTGTAATGGATATGACATTTCTCAGTTTAAATTACTAAGTAAAAACAGCTATTTCGCAAAACTGACCTCATCAGCTGAGAGAAAACTACTAGAAGTTGTTGGTCACCGACTTCTCCGTTTCCTGGATCAGTGACATTTCTCAGCTACCGTAGACGGAAATGAGTCTTGGGAAAAGGAGCGGGATAAAGAATGGTTGCAGTACACGACCTCACCACTAGATGGAGGAAATCTTGCAGTGTTACTTTAAAGTCATGATTTTCTTCATGTTTCCCTCCAACATTTTCTAACTTTAATATCAAACATCCTCTCTGAGGCCCAGACCCTCAGATGAAGCTCCTGGACATTCGTCTGTGAAATTAAGTTACTCAAAACTACTTCTGATTTTGTTTTTTTAGTAACGATGTAGTAAATAAGTCTGTCTGGTTCCCCAGAAATCACCATCATTTGAATAGAAGGAGACTAAGTGACAAACTTCCTGTTTGCTGCTTCTAGAGACTTCTTCATTTCTGGTTTCTGATCTTATCTCGCGTCGCCACCAGCGTCTGGGACTGCTTCCTTCTCAACTACGTTAGAAAATCTTTTTTTCTACTAAAATGACAAATCAGAGAAAACCTTTGTAAAATTGCTGTTCTCCACCTCAGTTATTCCACCTTAAAGCAGCTGCTCTCCACCTCAGTTATTCCACTTTCTGATGCCAGAACTGAATCAAACATTTCCTCACATGTTCTAGTTATAACTTTAGAACTTTTTTTTATTATTTTTATTATTGATCGTCTTTAAACGCTCTCACAGACCAGATGAGATGAAGTGGAGGACCAGGTTTGGGCCGTGGGCCTCTAGTTTGACACACTCATGCACTCATGAGCCAAACCACCATCTGCTAGAACCAGTCTGAACACTGAAATATCACAAACCAGCTCCATCTGCAGAGAGGCGGAGCCTACCTCTGTACGTTCCGAGAGGCGGAGCCTCATTAAGTGGTCTCCCTGCAACGCCACACATGAACTACAATCCTCATAATTCCTACAGTCAGAGTGCAGGTAGACACTCAGCTGTCGAGGTGGAGGTGACAAAAGTTTTAATAAAGACAGCTGGACTTCCTCATTTGTCCCTGAAGATCTACAGGATCATCCTCAAGTCAGAGGTGGAACCATCAGTGATCATTGACAGAATAAACCATAAACCTTAAACTGAGAAAATCTCCCAGTTCCTCCTCCATCCTGGTTTTGTCAGACTAGAAGACCAACAGGCATCTACAGAACCACAAGCTGACAGAAATAAAGAGAGGACGAAGTGTAGTGGCGAGCTGCAGAACAATTAACGCTGATGATCCTCAGGAGACCTGAGCAGAGCAACTACAGGTGCTGAAGAGCCCAGGAGACCACCAAGGAGGAACCTGACCTCCTACAGGAGGAGAAACCTGACCTCTGACTCGAGAAGAAACCTGACCTTCTTCAGGAGGAGAAACCAGGGCCTCATTTATAAGCTTTGCATACACACAAAATGGGCCTGAAATTGGTGCACGTCACTTTCTAAGCAAAAGTTGCGATTTATAAAAACAAACCTGGTGGTACAATGTACTCTCCTGTACGCAGGAGACTGAAACTTGCGTGGGCGAGAACGCCATCACCACACACGTAGCGTAGCAAATGCAAGACACGTAACGTGTGTGGTCGGTCCAATGCATCCAGCAGTCTATAGCCTAGTGTGCGAGCTGTGAGGGCTTCAGACCTGTCCTATGGGACAATACGGAAACTCGTCTCCATTTAATCACAAACTTCCCTTCTTGCAGCAGGATGAACACGACCCTGTCGGAGCAAACATGGCTTCCACAACAGAGCCACAACTTTCAAAATAAGAGCACACAGCATAACCGAACTCCCCCGCTTACAATAGCAAACATGGCGGCCAAGCTGTACAAACGCGTGAAAGTCTGGTTACCCTTCACTAAAAAGACGACAACAGGGCAACTTGCAATATTTCCAAAGTGGATATTTCACCAAAGGGAGGAAATACTACCAACATGCAGAAACTATTGATGAATGTAGCGTTTTCGATCCGCTCCAGACTAACGTTAGTGATTCTCAACCCAGCAGCAGCAGCAGCAGCAACGTTAGCATGTCCTCGACTAATGACACTGCTGGTAATTAACAAACGCTGCCTATCATGTCAGCACCGTTTGCCTCATAGTAAAACCTGCCGTTAGTAACAGTTAAGGTTAAATGAATGAATTTTCATGCATTTCATTTAGATGAACATCACGAGAGACTGACTGGCTCAGAGCCAAAGCTTATTTTTCTGCAAAACCAATATTAATTCTTCATAGTTGATGGTTGCAGATTTGCACAATGCACAGTTCCACTGGTTTGACTTGATAGTAGTTTTATTTTTGAGTGCTCAGCTCATATCATTTAAAAAGGACAATTTTAATTTCTGTTAGAAAAATGTTGGACATTGTTGTGGAATTGCCACAGAATAATTTATGTTGTATTTTTTTTTAATTTCTACAGAATAATATTTAATTTATTATTATCAAAATTTTATTTTAGTGATGGTAATTGACATGTTGTAATTTTTTTCCCCAAACAAGAATCGATAAAGAACCGAATCGTTAAGCAGAATTCAAAATGGAATTGGAATCGTAAAGATCTTATCAATTCCCATCCCTATTCAGGGTCACATGGAGGGGGAGGTGTGGGGCTTGGCGGCTCATCCACTACTTCCTGTCTGCGCCACCGTCAGCGATGACAAAACGCTGAGAATCTGGGAGCTTTCGGCCAATCACAGGATGGTGGCGGTGCGCAAACTCAAGAAAGGTGAGATTGACACCGTTGCAGACGCTCCCATGTACACGAGTGACCCGTTTACCTCAAGCTCACCTGTGTCACCTGGCAGGTGGGCGGTGCTGCGCATTCTCTCCGGATGGTAAAGCTCTGGCAGTAGGTCTGAACGATGGGAGCTTCCTGGTGGTGAATGCCGACACGCTGGAGGACATGGTGACTTTCCACCACCGCAGGGAGCTCATCTCAGACATCCGCTTCTCCCAAGGTACCTGAATGCACCACGCAGGTGTGACGTGTCGTCAGAGCCTGGCAGGTGCTGAAACTACTACTAGGAAAAAAGGCACACACTGTTTGAGAATTGGCTTAAAGACACTAAATTTCATAAATGCAGACTGTCTGCAGCTTTTTGAGGTACAGATATAACAATTATCATAAAAAGTATAAAAAGGCCATAAAAATCTCAGTTCCTCAAAAATTCTAACTTTTCTTCTTGAAATCACAAAATATTCAAAATTGGAACATTTTGACAAGTTTTTGTCAAAAAACCCCTGTAAAATCAGAAATATTTGTTGTTAAACTGCAAATTTCACAAATCAACTTTGTCATAAAATGTCAGATTTCAGACAGGACACTGTATTTTTAAGATTTTGTGGCTCTGGTGGGATGGGCAGAGAGAGGCGCCTGGATTCGAACCCGCGACCTCCTCTGTAGACCCTACTCCTCTATCCAATGAGCTATCTGGGCTGAAAAATCTTGACTTTTTGAAATCAGGGGTGGAGTCTCCCTGTTGTGACTCAGGTGTGTGTTGCAGATTCTGGGAAGTACCTGGCCGTGGCCTCCCAGGACTCCTTTGTGGACATCTACAATGTCCTGACCAGTAAGAGAGTGGGCATCTGTAAAGGTGCTGGCAGCTACATCACCCACATGGACTGGGACTCCAGAGGTGACTTGACTACTTCCTGAAGCTTTTGCCTTCATAGTTTAATCCTTTTTTAGTTGTTTTAGTCCTTGTTTAGGCCTAGTTTAATCCTGGTTTGGTCCTGGTTGATTTTAGTTCAAATTCAGTCTTAGTTTAGTCCTTATTTAATCCTAGTTTAGTTTATTCCTAATTTAGTCCTCATTTAATCCTATTTTTATCCGAGTTTTGTCCGAATTCAGTTCTAGTTTTGTCCTAGTTTAATCCTAGTTTAGTTGTAGTTAAATCCTAGTTTTATCATACTTTAATGCTAGATTAGTTTTAGGTAAGTCCTAGTTTTGTCCTAGTTCAATACTAGTTTTGTTGTTTTGTCGTACTTTAATCCTGGTTTAGTTTATTCCTAATTTAGTCCTAGTTTAGTCCTTATTTGATCCTAGTTTAATCCTGGTTTTAGGTTATTTTAATCCTAGTTTCATCCTAGTTAGTTTATTCCAAATTTAGTCCTAGTTTAGTAATAGTTTATTCCTAGTTTAGTTCCAGGTTAATCCTAATTTCACCCTAGTTTAAATCTAGTTTCTTCCTTGTTTAGTTTAGTCCTTATTTAGTTTTAGTTTAGTCCTAGATTAGCCCTAGTTTCATCCTAGTTTAATTCTAGTTAATTTTAGTCCTGATTTAGTCCTAGTTTAGTCCTCATTTAATCCTAGTTAGTCTAGCCCTAATTTAGTCCTAGTTAATCCTAGTTTAGATTAGTCCTAATTTAGTCCTAATTTAGTCCTTGTTTAATCCTACTTTAACCCTAGTTTCGTTCTATTTCGATCTTAGTTTTATGCTAGTTTAGTCCTAGTTTAGTCTTGGTTGAATCCTATTTCAATTCTAGTTTAATCCTAGTTCAATTCTAGTGTCATCCTAGTTTAATCCTTGTTTAATTCTAGTTAAGGCCTAGTTTAATCCTAGTTTAGTTCTAGTTTGGTTCTAGTTTAGTCCTAGTTTAATTGTACTTTAATCCTAGTTTAGTTTTAATTTAGTCCTAGTTTAATCCTACTTTAATTGTAGTTTAATCCTAGTTCAGTTCTAGTTTAGTCGTAGTTCCGTCCTAGTTTTGTCTAAGTTTAATCGTAGCTTAGTCCCAGTTTAATTTAAGTTCAGTACCAGTTTAATCTGATGTTTCTCTACAGGTAAGCTGCTGCAGGTGAACACCGGAGCGAAAGAGCAGCTGTTCTTCGAGGCGCCACGAGGACGCAAGCAGAACATCAGTATAGCCGAGGTCAGAAACATTGGTCTGCGATTGGTTCACTTCATATCCGTCCTCCACACGTCCCTGTAGCTTTAAAGCGTTGATTTGTGTTTCCTGATGGTCCTCAGTTATAATGGCTCTGGTTTTGGTTCTGTTCCTCAGCTGGAGAAGCTGGACTGGGCCACCTGGACCTCTGTTCTGGGCCCCACCTGCGAGGGAATATGGCCGCCGCTCAGCTTCGTCAACACCGCCTCTCTGTCCAAAGACCGCAAGCTGCTCGCCACTGGAGACGACTTTGGCTTCCTGAAACTGTTCAGCTTCCCATCCAGGGTGAGACGAGAACCAGAGTCCAGACCCAGACCTGCGTGAGCCCTGATTGTCCCCCCGTCTCTAACCGTCTCCTGCTGGTCTTTTTCAACACCAGGGCCAGTTCGCCAAGTACAAGAAGTATGTCGGACACAGCACCAACGTGACCAACGTTCGCTGGTCCAACGACGACTCTGTCCTGCTGTCGGTAGGTGGAGCCGACACGGCGCTGATGATCTGGACCAGAGAGCCGCCGGGTCACAAGGAGAGCAAAGCTGTGGACAGCGAGGAGTCTGACGACGACACGGAAGAGGACGGAGGTGAGGACGCTTCCTTCAGGTGAGACCTCTGAGGGACATCTAAGAGACCACTGGGGGACCTGTGAGGAACACCTGGGAGACCTCTGGGAGACGCTTGGGAGACCCCTGAGGGATATTTGGGAGACCTCTGAGGGACGTTTGGGAGAGATCTGGGAGACCTCTCAGGGATGCCTGAGAGACCTCTGGGGGACCTGTGAGGGACACCTGGGAGACCTCTGGGGACTTTTGAGAGACCTCTGGGGGATCTGTGAGGGACACCCAGGGACGCCTGGGAGACCTCTGAGGGACGCTTGGGAGACCTCTTGGGGACATCTGGGAGACCTCTGGGTGACATGTGGGTGACCTCTGAAGGTCTCCCACGTGTCACCCATGTCCATGTCCATGTCCATGTCCATGTTAGTTAAAGTTGAAAGGTCAGAAATTTGTGTTCATAAAAAACGTCCAGTGACGTCACGTCCCAGATCAACAACAGAATTTTGATTTGTGTTGTTTACAAAGAAATTTAAATTCACCCAATTTTAGGACAAAAAATTTCAATGTTATTTTTTTTTAAGTTTTGTAAATTTCATGATTTTATGAAATTTGAGATTTTATGACAAATGCTTTAATTAGATTTATAGTAAGTTATAGTAAGATGTAGCAGAAAGTTGCTATTTTACATGATTTGATTTGATCTTTGAGCATCTGGCCCTCAAACCTGTCTCGTGGTGTTTTCAGGCTACGACAGCGACGTGGCTCGTGAGAAGACGGTGGACTACGTCACTAAGGTGTACTCCACCAGCATCAGGAACATGTCAGGAACCAAACCTCACCTGCAGCACAAAGAGCTTCCTGTGGAGGACAGGTATGCCACCTACTGGTCAGAACAACATCCTGAAGAAAAATAACTCAGTTAGGGTTAGGAGACAACCTCCCTGGACGTGGACGCAAGAGGACAATCAAAGACAGACTGAAGAGTCGGATGGACACCAAAGAGCCCAGGACAACTTCTGTAGAGGTCAGAAGTCAAGGTTCATCAGTGTCAGGTCACACATCTGTCACTGAACCAAAGTGGGCTTCATGAAGACGACTGACTGTTGGGAGCTGACCAGAAAAAAAGGCTGGAGACAAAGCTTCTGGGAGAATGTTCCATCAGCTCTACGTTCACAGATGAAGAAATGAAGAACAAAGAAGAGAAGTCTGTGGCTATGGAGGAGGCTCAGTTCTTTTCTGTTCAGAACACACCTGAGAACACCTGAGAATACCCTAAGAACATGCTAAACACACCTGAGAACACCCTAAACACACTGAGAACACCTGAACACACCTGAGAACACCTGATAACACACCTGAGAACACCCTAAACACACCAAGAACACCTGAACACACCTGAGAACACTGTAAACACACCCGAGAAAACCTGAGAACACCCAAGAACACCTGATAACACACCTTAGAACACCCTAAATACACCTGAGAACACCCTAAAAACACCTGAGAAAACCTGAAAACACCTGAGAACACCCTAAGAACATTCTAAACACACCTTAGAACACCATAAACACACCTGAGAAAACCTGAGAACACACCTGAGAACACCCTAAACACACCAAGAACACCTGAACACACCTGAGAACACCATAAACACACCTGAGAAAACCTGAAAACACCTGATAATACCCTAAGAACATCCTAAACACACCTGAGAAAACCTGAGAACACCTGATAATACCCTAAGAACATCCTAAACACACCTGAGAACACCCTAAACACACCCAAGAACACCTGTACACACCCAAGAACACTGGATAACACACCTGAGAACACCCTAAACACACCCAAGAACACCTGAGAACACCTGAACACACCCGAGAACACCTGATAACACACCATAGAACACCCTAAATACACTTGAGAACACACCTGAGAACACCCTAGACACACCCAAGAACACCTGAGAACACCTGAACACACCCGAGAACACCTGATAACACACCATAGAACACCCTAAATAC
>JBAMYA010045607.1:0-11598 GCA_037176975.1 Arrhamphus sclerolepis | reverse complement strand
TCAGTCTGACACTACAAACTGTAAAAAATTGTCTTTAGGTGTGAGCTGATAGTTTTCCAAGAGTCTTTTCCAAATCTAATCTAAGGACAGACTACAGGGATCAGCTATAGGCTGCATCCTATTTTCAAATGTAAAATTATAATAATCACTATACATTTCTATGATATCTATTTGTAACATAATAATGTCTATCATCCCTTGATCGTAAATTCAATACGCAATCAAATTTACTCACAAGATGTACCTTCTACTGTTTCTTCAGTGTAAAATCTGATGCACAAAGTTACAACCAACCTGCCCCTGAAAGTCCTGTTTTCTGAATATTTTTATTTGAATAGTTTTCTTTCCTCAAAGGTCCAAACACATTTAGTTTGAATGCACAACCATCACTCCGCACACGTTTCTTTTTCTCTTTTCTCTGTTAGACAAGCCACAGCTTACAATGGCCCTATGTAACTCGCCTCTGATCTTCACCTCGGTGAGCTACAGATCTTTTCTGACCACTGCAAACACATAATGCATCCAATCAGCCCATTTGGAGTTCTGCAAAGCCACCTGTCTATACGTGAGGAGCATTCATGCTCTGGATTTATATACCTATTATGAACATTTTTTCATTCCCCACGCTTTTTTTCCCTCACTCTCTTTGATCCCTCCTCTATAATGCTTCCCCGCTCCCCTCCTACTTCAGATCAATCTGAGACATTCAGGGAAAAAAGATTTTCTCTACAAAGCTGTGATAGTAAGCTACACTCTGATCACTGCAAGGTTCTGTAGCAGCCTGGAGCCACAAGCTTTTATATCAGAACAAATAATTAATACTACATAACTTTGTTCAAAGAAATAAAACTCAAAATAAAACATGCATCTGTTAAATCTCTGGTTGTGTACAGTCTAAACTGTTTCCAATCAGGGCTAATTTTTAAGAGATATATAGAGTACACTGTTAATTTCAACAGACTCTCATTCTTGAACAAGGTTGTGTATTAAAAATTCAGTTTTTGCCTTATAAGTAGGTGATGAGTAGTTGCCTGGTGACTCTGTAATGAGTAGAACGGCTGCTGTTTTGCTGCCATCCATAAGTTTAATAGTTTCTCTTGGCTGGCTTCTCTTCTTTGAGAGAAACAAATCTCTTTCATTTCTTGAATTCACCGTTATTTTACTCCACAATATTTCCGATCTCCCTTTTTTCCCCAGTAGGCTTGTATGTGTTTTTGAGGGAAGAACATTTTATGCATCATTTATTATCATTTCAACTTGGTTCTGTGATGCTCTGGAAATTATTCAGACATTTTATTGTATGGGTGTCTTATTCGAAATTCAGTAAAATTATAAAATACTTTTTATCCCCAAATCGCTGCTGTCCTTGTGAACACCAAGGTATTTATCCTCCACCACCTCCACTTCTTCTCCCATGATGGAAATAATGTTTGACATAAACCTGGTTCTCCTAAAATCCACAATCATCTCCTTTGTTTTGTTGACATTCAAGATGAGATGGTTGTTCCTACACGACGCCTCAAAGCGTTCACCAGCTCTTTGTATTCAGTCTGGTCATGTCCTCAAAGAATCAGTATTTCAATTCAAAATTCAATTCTAAATACTTTAATTACTCACAGAAAGGAAATTCACTTTTCAATCATTGTGGCCTTGTGTATAACAGAAATCAGCTGATCTCTAGCCTTTTCTGGTTGAATTACAGGCTTTGCTTGTGGTCTTTCTATTAACTTAATTTTAGAGTTTGTGTTACCTATAGGAGTATGAGTAGATGCTTTATTATTTCCCTGTTGTAGATCAGATTCAGCGTGATCAGAGTCAGCCTGAGTCAGGGATACCCGGTATCCATCCTTTGGTATCCATCATGAATTTTTCTGTTTGCTCTGGCGGTTGGTCTTGGGTGTGGATGTTCTGGACAGTGCTGCAGAGAAAGTTGGAGTTGTGAACAGGAAGGAGCTGAGGGACCTCCAGACAGCGGATTGAGGGTAGAGGAGAGTCCCAGAGCAGCCAATAAACCCTAACCAGAAGAATAAACCACAGTGTGGTGGTCTTCCTGACTGTGGCATCAGTACGATGGAAGAACAAGAAGCTTTTATTTGTCATTGCCTTTGTAAACTGCTACACATACACAATTATATACTGAGAGGCTCAGCACACATCCACATGTGAACCCCCGAGTCATGTTTTTTGAACTCGGGGGGCTGGTTAACCACTGCACTACTGCATTGTCCGTCACAGAAGGAGAGGCAGCACAGGTCCTCTCATGGTTCAAAAATGAATTGCTGTATGTGACTTGTACACCAGGTGATGTTTTCTGATATTCTTTGTTCCCTGGTCCTCAAGTTGCCAAGAGGAGGGAATCTTGGCTAAAACATTAGTAATTTCCTTCAAATTATGTTCCACTGACAGAAAAATCTCTGCAAACTATCTATAGCCCATCCATCCAAGTCCATAAGACCACTGCTTTCAGTATGGTGCAGGGGTGCAACTTTCTTGAAAGCTGTTTTATGATGACACACTACACAATCTTTGATATATACATATATTTGATATATGTCCTTTAGAAGGTGTCATAGCCATCCTTCAAAGCAGTTTGTCTTTCAGCACAATTCAATCTTTCACAGTCTCTGTCACTGCCACCGACTGGACGGTTTCAGTCATTCTCCTGATTATGTCATTCTTGTCTTGGGTTCCTAATCAATTTGGCTTTAGACTTCTGCCACAAGAAAAGAAAATCAAGGTGAGCAGGGAAGTGAAGGCATCAGGGATCAGGGCCAGGTTCAAACTGATCCATATATCTGACTGATACCAGACAACTCAGCAGCATGGATCCACTGACAGATGGATTTCCTTCCAGTCTGAGGCTTTTCCTCCCACTCTCCTTCCCATATCATCAGCCATTTTTCCAGACAACAGATGAACATCAGTGAGCATCTTGTCAGATGTTAAGGTAATACATCATTAGCACAAGAATCAGTATGTTACTTTCAGTTCAGACTGTAAATTTGGCTCCATAAATGAAATTGTGAAACTTGGCCTCAGTAGCCAAGTTAAGGGCTCAAAACTCAAGATGGTAGATGGTATTGCAACGTTCTTCAGAATTCAGTCTTCTTCTGGCAAAACCATTGGTTTGATCCCTTTCCGGGGGGAAAGTAGTTTTAAATTCTTGCTGGTACCTTTACCAAAGCCTTCCTCTCACTCTCACTTCCAACCGGGTTGTCACTTCATGCATTTTAAAATAGCAAAGTCAAAACTCAAACAAATAAAAGCATTTCAATATTTTACTGTAGGCTACCTGTGGAGTAGACAGAAATTTAAAAAACTTGACAATATGGTCATCTATTTCTTTTAACTGAAACAATGATAAACATCCCTCATACAAGTCTCTGAGAACAGATCAGATGAGGTCACGAGCAAAAACTCAAAGTGTGGAAAACGTCCCAGTGCATGAAATGAAACGCATCTATCCCCATAGCAACCACTGCAATTCAGAAATAGACATGCATGCACACCCACATGAGTGAAATCTCCGGTTGTTAGCTTATAAGCACTTTCTTTTCTAAGCTCTTCTGCAACATAAGTGACATGAAACACAACTGTTTATTCTCCTATTGATTTTCATTGTGACATTTCGCAACAAATGTAAAGACATTAGACACGTGGTACATGTTTCGAAGGCTGGGCGCAGAGGAGACCACCAGGCTCTCTCTGAGGGGAGGGGTAGAGAAGCAGAAGAGAGGGAGATGCCCGGCTAAGGCTCCGTTCAGCATGAACTAAAATACAGCACGGACAGTTCAGAAACAATTTGGAATGAGTTAAAAGAAATTTTTAAACAAAGTAGCTTTCAAGACCGCATATTGCTAGTGGATCTATTTTCTGACCCAGAGTCAGAGTCCCAGAGCAGCCCTGACTGGTTCTGAATGAGGACTTTATACTAGACAGCTGCTCTCCCATATTTCTAGTACTGCATAACGCAACTTCATCTTTAAGTGGTGTGCAGTAGTGGACCGTACCGGCTTACTTTCACTCCTGATCCCTTCTTGATCCTTCTGATACAATAAATCTCTAAGTCTGCTCAAGCTAGCGATATGTAAGGTTTACTGGGGTCCACTAGACATGAACCAATGATTTTCTTTATCAATCACTGTTTTTTTTTTGTTTGTTTGTTTGTTTTTTTCTAAAAATCCTTTTCATCTTGTTCTTTCTATTTATAATAGAATGAACCTCTCTCCCAGCTAGATTTCACTTGAACATGTATTCTTTCATTAATGCTGTCAAACACACTAACTTAAGTAACCACAAATTAATATTAATTTGTAAATTCATAGATTAACAAAATAACAAAATAAAATAAACACAAAATGTACAACCTGGGCATTATTTCTACCAATTTCTTGTAACTATCTTATTTTCCAGGCAAATTTTGCCTTTTGAGCTGAACACTGACATTGAACCAGTCAATTTTATTATAAAAGATGAATTCCTGCGTGACAGTAACAGTGTCTAGCTGTGTTCTCATTTCACTGCTTCCTATCAACATCAGACATTATGTAAAGCATTCAGGCTTTGAAAAAATATTATGAAACCTGAAAAAGTTAAAACCACATTATTTAAACTGCAACATAAGCTATTTAGAATTAAAGGATGTTTTTATTTAATACAGATCCAACTTCAAAATGTGACTGGAAAAAAAAGACCTTTGCCATATTAAATTAATGACAGAAAATATCTATTTGCCATTTCTGTTTCACAGTTGATGGCCTTTACCTCGTGCTGTTTTTCCCTGTTTCCTTCAGCTGCATCTCTTTTCACTTCTGTCTCCTTTAGAGAAGGTATTGTAGCCTCTACGGACACAAACTTTATAATTCATTAAAAGATGCTTTAAGCTACATTACACCCCGCCCCAAGTTTGGACATAACAAATAATCATCTCATAGTGATAAATATATTGAACAGAGCTTTTCAATACAATACTTCATCTTATCAATAACACAGTATGGTGGACGTAACAGAGGTGAAGAATTGTCGTGTTGTACAAATCTGTATTTAATATCTAGCTTATGATGGTTCATGTGGTGGGATAATAAGGCAAAATAAAAGAACCTTTAAAAGTTTGTTCATTGCTTAAAATCATACAGAAGATGCTTTTTTGTGAGCAATCCCTGTACTTATTCCAGTCAGCTGTTTGTTGATTTTTGCCTTTAAGCCAGAACTGTGTGCAGGGCTGGTTCTCGCCAAATACCTTTAGGTGGACTAACAGAAATAAAATCATAATTCCCCTCCCCCATGAGATAAAACTCAGCACCTTGTGATTTATATAAATTCTAGAATTGTTAATATTTGATCAAATGGTTTAAATGTTTTGTAGGATTCTACATTCTAATTACATGAATGTTAGGGTAGGGCCCCTCCTGTTTTCCTCAAAGTCCTGACAGTTTACGACTGTTAAGGTCTTCGGTCCTTCTTAGTTTAGGTAAAGCAATGAACAGGAACAGATAACTCAAATTGTGACAGGTTTAGGTGTCTTCCTAGGAGTTGGCTTCATCAGATAAGGCAGGGACCCCTACCCGTAAAAAACAGAACCCCTCCTTTTAGGTATAAAGACACTGTAGAAACAGACTTCTTTGTTCATTCTCTGGTATGCTCTTGTTGGTGTCAGATGGATTTTTGGCCGAAAAATATTGAGCATGATAAAATAAATGTTGAATTGACATGTAATTCTGTTCTCTGATTCTTTCTTTTGAGCAGCAGATATTAGAACATGAATTTAACAGAATTCAAGAAGTCATTTTATGCAAGATTGTACTAAACATGACAGGTGGAATTTAACCTACCACTGGCAGGTCCAAATATTATGGTGCACCTGATAAAAGGAGATTTTGTGTTTATAATGTGATGAAACTAAAATAGATGCAAATACACTTGACTGCTTTGTGTGACTGCTTTGATCATGTCTGAATAGCTTGATTTAAAATATTAAAGTCTGCAGTGTGTGTTTGTCCAAAACATGATGGAGGACAATGTGATCTGAACGCCCAACTATGTATAGTCCTTTGGGATTGTAAGAAATAGAATCAAGGTTTCACGAATATCAAACTGCATTGCATAGAGCCTTTAGAGATAATTTAATCCAGATTTGAGTTTGAATTTGTGGTTTTTGATCAGAACCTGATCTTAGATGGTCCCAGTGCTCTCAAAAGCAGCGACATTGCTCTTAAGCATTCTGGCCGATCAGAAGCTGTGTGATTTGATATTTACAAACAAAATGACAGACTCAAAGAGTATCTTAACTTGTAACTGAAATCTCATTTCAAAATACCTTGAAGTTTGTTTTTTTAATACATAGGATCTAAAATTTGACTGATCTGATAAATTTCCAATCTTGTATAGCTTAATGGCTTTTCACCTCAGACCTCTGTGTTGTGGGCTCACATCTGACAACCAGTCAGTTCTCTTCCGGCTCTTTTCTGTGAGCGAAGAAGTCGGTAAATGAATGTGAAAGAATAAGTGTTTTAGGTGAACTGAACAAAACAAACTGAGACTTAATTTAGCCATCACTAAGTCCTACAAAGGAAGCTGTGACTGCCAGTCTACAGCAGCATGCAACTCAGCGCTCGGCTGAAAGCATACTGGCCTGTACCCACATAGTCACAAATTACAAAAGTGAAAAAAAATAACTGCTGATTAAGTGGCCAGATTTTCTTCACCCAATCAGAACTTGTGGATTGAAAACGATAAACTTGTCCCACCCTTGCCCCCTGCTGCTGCTGCTGCCCTGACTTTATGTAAAAAGCATAAATTATTAGTGTGACGAATCCCAATAATCCTTAACTACCCAATAATGAAGGTTTCTGTTGCCCTTTCAAAGCATAGTAATTGGTTTCATACTATTTCCCTAATTTATTCTGATTCCCTGACCTGTCTTAACAGTGAAGGTGATGGGTTCCTTCATAGCTTCACAGCTCAGTTTTTTATTCTGACATTAGGTGTGAAATTTGGGGCACAACCTTCCCTGGTTATCTGTGCCAGAGACCTATGAGACCTGTGACACTTTGAGTCCATTGATTCCTTTTGATTCCTTAATTCAGTTCATTTGTATGCCATCCATTACAATACAAACTGTCTGTAGGTGCTTTACAGAGACCCAGAGCATCTTCCCTGAGGAAAAATTTACAGTAAGAAGCAGTGACTGGGTTGTTTTGCTGTATCATGGATAATTAGTGTAATAATTATTAATATTTTAATAATAAGCATATCAAGTAGCTCACATTAAGCTGAGCAGGCTTGATTGTATTTCTGACAGTTTTTTATGGAGACATGCTCTTGTATAAACATTGCTTTTTCTTTTTTGTTGTGACATGTAATTTATTTAATACAGAAATAATATAAATAATATAAAATCTGGTGTAAATGTATCATGTTTTGTCCAATTCATTTGTTTACAACCACAAGAAAGTGAGTACTAAAGGTTCACATTTCACAAGCATTTAAAATGATGGTAAACAGAATTAGAAAGAAGAGAAGAGAGTTATCAACAAGAAGGCTGAAAGAAAAGAGGAAGTGCTGGCCAAAGTACAAAGACAGACACATCGACATAATTAAAAGGCAGCTGGAAGTCTGTTGCTGCCAGCAATTGTCAGCAAGGCCATAGTAGACATGTTCAGCACCACTAGACCTATTCTTTTGATTTGAAACTAACGAAACACTGTGGATTTATGGAAATGAACCTAGTGATGTGAACAAATGCACACCCTATTTTAATTCTCAGGTTTAAAGTAACAGGCCATTAAAAAATCAGTTTATATAGAAATAGAATTATTCAGCAGCAATCATATATTTACTTGTTCATTTTCCCAGTCAAGCACAGACATCCCTCAGAACAGGTATGCAATTCTGCTACAAAACATCAAGCACATTAAACTGAGCAAGCTTGATAGGTTTTTTTGTTTGTTTGTTTGTTTTTGACAGTGTTTTATGGAGACATGCTGTTGCATAAATATTGCTTCTTGTCTTTGTTGTCACATACACTGTTTTTGTGATGCCCTAAATGTTAGTGTCAGTGCCATTCAAGGTCACCTCTCCTGTTTTCTTGTGTAATTGTTACTGGTCAATACAGTATGTGAGTGTGGGAAGTGTCAGTTAAGGTCAATCCATCATTTTGAAACAATCAATTAGAAATTCATGAAAGGCCCCAAATTAGAAATCTCAAGATCTCCTGGATCCAAAGTTGTGAAGCAATTAGACTTCTGGCAGCCTCCCACATTCAGTTTCATATATTTGTAAGTTCTTGTGTTCTGTATCTTCATCCAGCATAAAAATAATGTTTATTTGCCCCAGCAGTGACTAACATATTCACCTCTAGACTACAAGGTGCTCTAATTGTCCGGGGCTGGATCAAAGACGTGTCTCCATTCCCAGAGCACTAAAAAAAAAGGCTTTCAGAAACCTCCACAGACAAACATACTTGTGGTAGGACAGGTACTAAGGACAGCGCCCATAAACCTCTGGATGGAGGGGTGTTGGTAATGACTCACTGACTGGGTATGTTTCGGACAGGAGATGATGCATTTCAGCCAGTAGAGTAGTCTGTGATACGCAGGCATACGCTGTATAACCACTTAGATAGCTTAAAGATTCCATATGCCTTCTTGCAAATGCAATGAATATGTTAAAATAATAGTGTGGAAGAACATTCACTCAGGAATAATGAATAATGCGTCTCCTCGCTTCGTCTGATGTCTCCTTCTTGTGTCAATAACGGTAGCCATGCGTGCACAATTATGCATGCAAACTGTTTGCACGTCCTGTTGAAACGTGTTAAATTTAGACAATTTCACAATTTCTACGAGCAAAACTCCATTCAGATTTGATAAAGCCTTTTGTGGGTGCTAAATTAATATATCTACATATTCTCCTCCCAACACCCCACATTGCATGTTCATTGGCAGACATACTGACTGGATTAGATGCACTATTTTGCACCTTTGAAAGACACAAACTGTTACTCCCAATGTTAGTAAATCAATTTGTATGTTTGTTTGTTTTTTTGTTTTTTTGTTTTGTTTTGTTTTTTTGCATGTGCAGTGAGTTTGCAGTAAGAAATTAGGTTATGATGTTCAATTTGTGCTAAAAACACTTTGTTGTTCCCTTTTTATGCCCACTGATCATTTCAAGAGACAATGTTCATGTCACTTTCAATCATTTTTCAAGTCCTAATGATACATTAACACCTGCTTCTCATATTTACAGAAGTAATGAAAAAATACACCCTAAAATATTTTGGTGGCTCTCATGAGGTGTCACCCCAGGACCAGTTTGCGTGAGGCTGGGAGGAAATCATCACAGCATACCCACCAGAAAGAACCAGACTACACCACTGCATTCAGCCAATGTCAACGTCACATACAAGATGTCTCCGCTCATTCAACACCACCGTTACACATTACACAAACAGCTAACAGAAATGCTACAATCATCTCATATTTGCTAGTCTCATGGTCAACAGGTTCAGTGAAAAACCTGCTGAACACTAACACTTAAAAAAGGAAAATGTCGAGGAGAGGGTCAAACAAGCACCTAAGAGAACCTTACAAATATTTTTTAAATAGAATTATTTACATTTCAACAAAAACATAGAGGAAATGAGAAGATCAAATGATATTGTATTGAATTAATGTTGTTTTTGTGGAGATGGACTGGTGACCGGTCAGTGGTGTACCATGCATCTTGCTCAGACAGCTTCAGCAGGTCCCTGTGATCCTGAAGAGGATGAAGCTGGTATAGTAAAAGGACTGGTGTTCTTTCCAAGGATATGACATATAAAAATGTCATTGTTTTTAATCTCCAGTATTAAAGTAAGGTAAATAAAGTAATCAATGGGCTTTAATGTTATTACCTGTAATAGTTCTGACCCTACAGGCTCCAGGGACGACTCTCTAGGATCAGCTTCACTGTTGTTTTCTTTTGTTACTGAGTTGCATCCAAGGATTTGTCACCATTCAGATTCAGCTACCAAGACACAGTAAGCTGTTATGTGGGTTGCTTTATGTTTTACCTTGTTGTATCGATTTTAAAAGACTGCAGCTTACGGCTGTACACTTGTTTTTTTTTTGTTGTTGTTGTTTTTTTTTTTTTCCAGCTTTAAACCTTGTGCTTGCTTTGTTGCTATTTTTCACAGCAGGGGAATTTACTGAAACATTTTAACTAAGATTGTTGCCCTTTCCTGTGGAACAGGCTGTCTTCCTTGGTTGGTGCTGCAAAAAAAAGAAAAAAAAAGATAAAATGTGCATTGTAGCATATGATTACATCTTTCAGTAGGGAATCAAACAAGATCTGTGTTGAGCAAACTATAAGAAAATCTGTGGTAGATTTGCTCCTGTGAGTTTCAGAAAAATACTCTGAACATGCCATTTGTGTAGGTCACAACTGACAAGTGACAGATGTGAACTGTAAATTCCAAATCGTAATTTGCGATTTAATAAAGATGGCCTGAGGAGGGAAATGCTCTACTTATACTGAGAAAGCAAGTTGGAATTCATACAAAATACCCATAAAATGCTCAGCAGAAGGAGAATGCGGTGCACACAGAGCACATAATGAGCAGCAGATGCAGCCATGAGGCTGATAAACTGAGGCAAAACTGTAAAAGGAGTTTGGAAATACAAATATCAGCAGGAGACGTACAATAAAAGAAGAAGCAGAAGAGGACAATAAGAAGTAGCTTACACCTGAGAGGAAACGTGCATGTTCATGACAGATGGATAACAATTGGAGCGAATGCGACGAGAACAGATGGAAACAAACACAAAATCACTGATGCATTAATCATCATTATACTTCTCTGGTATGTGAAACTGTCTGAGGTAATTCTATAGGATTGAGTTTGCAAGGTTTCTAGATACAGCTTTGATACGATGGCCTCAATTTCTTTTTTATCAAAAGCATGCAGTGCATCAGTGCCAGGGCTGTACTTATTGAGTTAGATTGGTAAAGTTAAATAAACGTAGCTCATATCTGTTCTGTCTTGTAATCAATATGAACTACTCTCATGCTAATGGAGACAAACTTTTCCTGCTTCTACTTTTCATTCATTTGATCTGCTTTCTTGGATGGCTCTTATCAATTTAAAATCAGGGAACCATTTATAACTTATTTATTATTGATATTTTTGTTTGACAAAAGAGGCAGACTTCCCACTTAAATGCGAACAATAGAAACCAGTTTAATTGAGCCAACAAAACATGGAGAGTCATCGTAGTTCCCATTCCCTCAGCAAAACACGGCCCATTTTAATAAAAATGCACAGGATTGACTAGCAGAATGAGAGATACTGACTGAACGTGGAAATTAAGTGTTCCAGGTTAGAAATCGCCCAGAATTACTTACCCACAACCTTTAGTTTTAGTTTTGTTTAGGAGCAGCTTAAATAGTTTAGATTCACATGACCACAAGCTCTTAGTTAGTTCCATTAGTTCCATTTCATAATCATGGGCTTCTACCAGGCCAGTCCACCACTATTTTACACTGATTTTATTTGCCTCTTGTGATTTTATGTAGATGTAAAGCACTTTGAATTACCTTGTGTATGAATTGTGCTCTAGA